>CAKNXH010002450.1:465554-506127 GCA_932178445.1 Andricus quercusramuli
CCCCTCTGAAATCTACGTAGGTTTTTCATTATATACTCCCCCTTTAAATCGATATTTTGCTGAAGAAGGTGTCATTTTATCGTATGTAGTGGACCTTCTTTGAAATTCTGTCTCAAAATCGAAGAACTTTGGATCGGAATGACCTAGAGGGATATATTTTTTTCTTATTAAAGGAAAAACCTTTTAAATATAGAAAAATTATAGAGAAAGTCAGAAAAAAATTGAAATTTAAGAATTCTGAATCAGACTAAAATAAAATTCAAAATCCCATTTAACGTCCTATAATCGAGTCAATTTATAGAATTCCTGAAAATAAAACAAGAATTCAACGATAAAATTTGGACAACCACCACAAAATGCTCCTATTGCAATTCCTAAAAAACAAAATAAAAAAATTTGTTTCTTTGGACAAAAATAAAAAAGAGGAAAGAAAAATGAGAAGGCAACCAACCAAATCAACTTAGAATCTTAAAATCCTCTTTTTTATTTTTGTCCGAGGAAACAATTTTCTTTATTTGTTTTCTTAGGAATTGCAATAGGAGCATTGTGCGGTGGTTGTCCAAATTTTATCGTTGAATTCTTGTTTTATTTTCGGGAATTATATATATTGTCAAAAAAAAAATTATGACCTTGAAAATATGTATTGAAGATGGAATTTTTGCCAAAAAAAATCGTTTATTTAATACCAAAAACGCATAGATCTTACATTTTATGTGCTATACATGTTTTTATATGAATTTTTGCATGCCCAATCCGAATCTGACATGTAAATCGTTTTAAGACAAAATCCAAAATGGCGGTGCCAATATGGCATACTAAAATTGTAAAACGAAACCGATTTGACTGAAATTTGCGACAAGGTGGTTTTTCAGGTCGCTGATTATAAATCCAAGGTCAAAATTAAAAAATTAAAATTGGCGGATACAATATGGCCGACAAAAATTGTAAAAGGAAACCAATTTGACTAAAATTGGCTACAAGGGTGTTTTCCAGGTCACTGATTTCAAACCCGGGGTCAAAATTGGAAAATTCAAAATGGCGGATCCAATTAGGTGGAACAAAATTATAGAATAAAATTTATTTGACTTAAAATAGCCTATCGGGGGGTTTGCAGGTGGCTGATTTGAAATCCAAAGTCAAAATTCCAGAATTTAAAAAAGCGGTCAGATCAGTTTTTTGCACACTCTTGGTCCACCATTCTGAATTTTTCTTTTTTGACCCCGGATTTGGAATCAGCGACCGGAATAACCCCCTTGTAGCCAATTTTAGTCAAATCGGTTTTCTTTTCCAATTTCACGTCCGCCATATTGAATCCGTCATTTTAAATTTTGTCTTGCAATGATTTACATGTCAGATTCGAATTGGGCATGCAAAAATCTATATAAAAACATATTTAATACATAAACTGTAAGATCCAAGCGTTTTTCGTATTAAATAAACGATTTTTTTTTCAAAAATTCCATCTTCAGCACATATTTTCAAGGTAACAATTTTTTTTCTGACTTTCTCTATAATTTTTCTATATTCAGAAAGGCTTTTTCTTCGATTGAAAAAAATATCCCTCTAGGTCATTCCGATCCAAAGTTCTACGATTTTGAGACAGAATTTCAAAAAAGGTCCACTGTGCGCCGTAGTGACATCTGTGCTTTAAGCTACGTAGCTAGGGTTCAAAGCCCCCTGCCCCCCTGCGTAGATTAGCGTAGTATTTTCCACTACTCCCCCACACCCCTCTAGTGGCTATGTAGTTTATGGACGAGCCCTAAGTGCCCCGATGAGTTTTCTGAATGGGTAGACGGTCGTGTCATCCTTGTCTTCTTCTTTGGAATTGATTGATGATTTTATACCCAGACCGATTGAAGTGCTAACGGGTTTGCTCTCAGTCATTCCGAATTTATTTAAAATATGTCGGATGTAACCAGATTGAGAAAGACACAATCTCTCCCTAGTTCGATCAATCTCGAAGTCCAAACAGTATTTTGCCTCACCAAGATCCTTGATAGTGAATGCTTTGGAGAGTTCTGATTTAATCTGTCTCTCCCTCTCTTTGTCATTAGAGATGATAAGCATGTTGTCTACATAGACTAGAACAAAGATGTTTCCGTTCTTGTCTGCATAAACACATGGATCAGCTTTGGTTGGGATGAGTCCGATCTCAAGTAAAGTTTTGTGATGTTCTGCATGCCATTGACGGCCTGATTGACGTAATCCATAAATGGCTTTCTTCAGCTTACAAACCTTATTTCCGCCGTGAAGGTTTTGGAGCATATTTTTCGCTCTGTCAACGAGTTTTGCGTCCTTTTCTTCTTTGACTATCCTTTTTAACATCTCTTCTAGGAGTTTTTGTTTCTGCATGAAGATTTCGGTGTCAATTTTTCCGTTGAGGTAAGCTGTTGTGACGTCAAGATGCGATATTGTCATTCCTGTCCTTGCAGCTCAGCCCATCAAGAGCCTGAGAGAGCCGAGTCGAGCAACCGTTGCAAAGATGTCATGGAAATCGATACCAGAACGTTGAGTGAAGCCCTGAGCTACAACGCGAGCTCTTCTTCGCTCCAGGTTCCCCTCAGCTGTATATTTGTTCCGTAAAACAGTTCTGGATCCAATGATTCTTCCAATGACAGTTTTGTCAACGATTTCCCAGGTATCGGTCGCCATTAAACTTTTGATTTCGGAGTAGATAGCCTCCCTTCATTCATGGCTGTCCGGTCCAGCTACGGCTTGAGAATATGGGATCTCAGAGACGCTCATAGCTAGTTCGGCATCATGCCTTTCCAAATCTTCATCTTCTGCAATGGGGTGATGTATGTCGATTGGAATGTCCTCGTTTTGTTGAGCTTCTTCGTCGACTACGATGTTGTTGTCTATTATTTGATACTGCTTCCTGGGCATGCCAGGTCTTCCAGTTTCAATCTGCAGGGGTCGCCCAGGGCCGCGTCTTGCTTGGTTCTCTTCTTCTGGATAATGAGCAAAATCAATTTCTCGAGTACTAGGTACATCGTTGCATTCCTCATACAATTTGAAGCGACCATTCACTGTGTCTTTGCTGACGATGTCCTCGTATCTCTCGTTGTTTTCAAATTCATCGAAGAACTCCACGTCTCTGGAAATTCGGATCTTTCATTCTGAGGGAATCCATATGCGGTATGCTTTCGAGGTGTCGGAGTAACCGACAAAAATGCCCTAGAGGGTCTTAGGTTCGAACTTATCTTTGTTTGGAGTTTTATCAAGAATGTCGACCTTGCATCCAAGTGTTCTCAAGTATCCAATGTTATGATGTTTTCCTGTCCATTTTTCATAAGGGGTTCCTTCATCCAGACTCTTCGTGATGCACCTATTCCTAATGTGGATTGCGGTAGCGATCGTCTCAGCCCAGAATGATGGTGGAAGCCCTGACTGGATCAGCATGCATCGAGCAGATTCTACAAGTGTGCGATTCTTACGCTTGGCAACGCCGTTTTGTTGAGGCGTATATACCGTTGTCAACCGTCGTTGAATCCCAGATTTCTTTCAGATCTCGTCCATTGCTGCGTTCTTGAATTCCTTGCCGTTGTCCGACTGGAGTCTGAGTTTCTGCAAGATTCTTAAACTCGACGAACTTGAATATGGCTTCAGATTTGTGACGAAGAAAATAAACTTCACACCAACGGGAATTATCATCCGTGATAGTCATGAAGTAACGTGCCCCACCCCTCGATTCTGTCAGCATTGGGCCGCATAAATCGGTGTAAACAATACCTAAGATCGTAGGTGAGCGTTCGATGCGTTTTGGGAATGGAGTACTGCTGAATTTTCCGGCGACGCATGATTTGCACGAGCGTAGATCAGTATCGTCCTTGAAGTCCAGACCCACGACGTTGTGATTTTTTAACATAGTCGCCATGTCTTTTGAGTTCAAATGACCCAAACGTTCGTACCATATTGTAGCCTTGGATAATTTGCTGCTTGAAACTGCGCAAGCCATCTCAGATCTGCTGCGTAAATAAAACAAATCACCGTCACGGTCAGCAACCATCTTGATGTTTCCTTCAAGGTCTTGGATAAAAGCACGATCTTCTGTAAATAAAACTTCACATTTCCTGTCAACAATTTTAGCAACAGACATAAGATTGATTCCCAATTCTGGGACATAAAGGGTGTTTTCGAGCTTGATAGATTTATTTTGGTTACCATCCAATGTCCTTATTTTGACGTTACCTTTGGCATTTACCTAAGTGACCGCGTCACTGGCCAATTTGAGTCTACTCTGAACTTCCCGAGAATCAGTAAACGATGCTTTATCGTTACAGAGGTGAGAAGTGCACCCGCTACCCAAACACCATTTTTTATTGTCCTTGCTGTTGTCTACAATTTTCGCTAATTAGTTGATTTCCGTGCTGTTTAATAAGTAGGCCTCTTCTGCAAATTTAGCATCATGTTTAGAAGATTGGTTTTTCTTCTTGAAACAGTTTTCCTCTTTTTGACCTTGTTTTCCACAAAATTTTTTTTTTCCACCTTCAGATCATCTGCGTCAGGTAAAACATCTTGTGTCTCTATAGCACAATGGAAATTCTCGAAACTTCTAGGTAAGGTATTGAGAATCATGATCAAGAGTAGCTTGTCGTTTATTTCAATGTTCATGTCTTCTAATCTGCCTACGGCATCCAAAAATTTTGACAAATGCTCCCTCACGTCCTCGCCTTCCTGCAATTTTTGCTGCGTAATTTGTTTTAGTAATAAAGCCAAGCGTCGAGGGCCCTTTGAGATATAAACATTCTCGAATTTATCCTATACTTCTTTAGAAGTTACGCAACCTCGGATTTGCTTCAGTTCAGAGGGGTTAATTGATAAAATTAGATCAGACTTAGCTTTGCGATCCTGGTTAATCCATGCATCGTGTGCTGCTCTGGAAGCTGCGTCTCCTGCGATGATTGCAGGTTTTTCTTTTTTGCCCCGAACATAGCCCCAAGTATCATTTTTTATGAGAAGAGCTTCGACTTGGATCCTCCACGTATCGTAGTTGTCCTTTGAGAGAGTCTCGAGTCGGCTGGAGTTCACTACATTTGTGTGTGCCATCATGAATAAAAAAAATTGTTGCTTATGTCACTAGAAAAAACTAAATTTTTGGTTAGGAATCGTTCGTATACTTTCGCGTAAATTTTAATTTTACCACTGCAATGACAAAATTTTTGGAATATTTCTCACTCTAGTTTAAGCGTTTGTTTTGCGTCACTGTTCGTACTTGGAATTTACTCGAAATTTGCAGTTTGATTTGCACTGAGAGAACACTTCACATTCGAACACGTCACTCACTACCACACCCTTACAGTTTTCTTTTTTTGGTTTTATTTTCGAGGTTTTACGGATCTGGGCCCATAACCTGATAGAGCTAATAGGTTACCGTGGATCAAAAAAATGAAATACTGTTGGTGTAATCGTAAAATATAATCCGTATATTTATTATAAAATTAATATTAACTCGGAACGATATTGAGCGTTGTGACATTTGGATATAAACAGTTTATAACATTCTTTTGTTCATATGAGTTTGTTTTATATGGTACAGAAGGCCCGAAATTGACTACATTTCCAACAAATTGGAACTGAATCTCAGATTTTCAAGAAATATAGAATTCCATGAGATATTTACGGCACTTTGTAATTCTCCATAAGAGATTTCACGGCATTTCGAAAATTATTTTAAATATATTAAGATATTTTCTAACTTGAGAGAATTTTCAACTTTTTGGGGTATTTGGAGAGATTTTAACGAATTTTCAGATTATTGTGGTACTTTGGGGTTCTTCGAATAATTTTGAAGAGCCTCGATTCCCTCTCCATTATACTCTGGACCAAAAAAAAAAGGGCATGTGTCAAATCTCCATTACTCACTCTAAAATATAACGTCGTAGAGAAAGGACGAACCTCTCGATTATATCATAAATTAGATTACGTTAAAACACTTTATCTGTTCATTTTAATTGAATGTTCAAACATTCAAATTGGAACAGACACTCAGATTTTCAAGAAATATGGAATTCCGTGAGATTTTGGCGGCTTTACTAAAGCGGAACTTCTGCAAAAAATCTTAAAGATAAATATTTCGACTATAAGGCCTCTTTTTCTTAAACTGTGTCTGCTGAAGGCTGGTGACCTTCTCAGCTTAAATCACCAACTTATTGAGACTCTCGGTTTCCTTTCTCATGTCCTTACCCTCCCTCCCCCCAACCCCGGTAAGAGAAGTTTTGTTGGGACAGACGTTACAGCTTGACTCGACCATACGACAAATCACTGCTTAATTCGGACATGAATCCGACTCGCAAACAAATCTCGCGCATACAGATGATAGTTGGGAGTAAAATATAAACATGTATAATACGAACAATAAAGTATCCTTGAAATGGACTGAAACTTTGATTAACGAAAAGCATGCACACGGTGGACGTAAAGGTCGAGTTTCGGGCGATGAATAAGGACTGGCTGTTTGGAATGCTAGAGGAGTGAATGATCTTAAAATTAGAGAACTAGGAGAAACTATGCACATAAAGAAACTAGATATTCTTTGTGTACCTGAGACGAAGAAAAAGGGTTGCGAAAGTAGAAACATAGAAAAAAAGGTTGTTTTGAAATATGGTCAGGAGTAGATAGGGAGTCACATCGTAGTCAAGGGGTCGGTTTAATTATGAATGAAAAAGCAGGACAACATCTCAAAGATCATAATTTTTTATCACCCAGATTGCTATGGGCTAGAATGAAGGTAGGAATCAGAAGATTATTTATCATAGCGTGCTACGCACCAATTGATAGCGATTCGGAGGAAGTTAAGGACGCCTTCTGGGACACTTTTAATGATACAATAAGTACTTGCGACCACGGTGAAAGAACAATTTTGTTAGGAGATATGAACGGATGGGTCGGCGTCCAACGTCAGAATACAGATACAGGGGGGATGCCAGGTAACTTGGGGGACCCAACAAGGAAAAATTATAACGGGGAAAAATTGATTAGCTTATGCTTAGAGAAGGGCCTATTTATTAGAAATGCTTGGTTTCGACATAAAATGATCCACACTCACACCTGGTGTAAAGGAAATAACCGCAGTATAATCGTCTTCGTTATTGCAGATAAAAGACTAAGAGAACTAGTTACAGATACAAGAGTCATGAGGGGGGCCGAATGCAATACTGATCATTACCTTTTAGTCTCCAAGATGAACTTAGGGCGGGGATGGAGAAGAAAGGGAACCAAACAACCATTGTTAAAACTGCGATAGAAGTGTGTGGTACGGCGATGGTAGGAAGAAAGTCTGGCGATGCGTGGTGGAACGATGAAATTGAGGCAGCCCAAAAAGAAAAGAAAGAAGCGCACAATAAAACGCTGAACATGACAGGTCTTAGCGATGAGGAGAGAAATAGACTCAAAAATGATTACAGACACAAACAGAGGAAATTTAAATGACTAGTCAAAGAGAGTAAAGAGAAAACCAGAATAGAAGAAGAGAACAAAACACAAAACTACTTTGAAGGAATTATGATACTATTATATAAACAATTCAAGGAAAGTAAGAGTACAGAGTTTGTCAGCATGAGAAACAGCAAAGGTGAAATGCTATACGATATAGACGGGATAGTAGACGCTTTAAAAGACTCTTTTAAAGAACTTTCAGGAGGTGAAGATATTTGACAACAAAACTGCGACATAGAAAATAAAGCATTAGAAAACCCAATTGAAAAAGTCTGTGTCACTGAGGTCAGAGATATAATTGAGAACTTGAAAAACGGTAAGGCTGCTGGTATAGACAGTATTAGCGCTGAAATGCTTGAATACGGTGGCGAGTACATACCTCACAGGCTGTGCGAATTGATAAATTTATGTTGCGAGACAGGAGAAATCCCAGACGATTGGAGAAAAGCGATTATCGTACCAATATACAAAAGAAAGGGAGCTGAAAGCAACTGCAGTAATTACAGGGGTATCAGCCTACTAAGTACCGTAAGTAAAATATACTCAAAAATACTTATTCGTAGGGTAATGGAAGTTACAAAAGTGAAGATATGGGAAGTCCAAAGTGGATTTGTGCCAGAAAGATCATGTACAGATCAGATATTTATCCTAAGACAGATCACAGAAAAAAGCTTGAGAGTAGGAAAGAGAGTTTTCTGTGCATTTATTGACCTAGAAAAAGCATTTGACAAGGTAAATAGAAGTAAACTTTGGGAAGTCCTTAAAGCGTATGGAGTAAATGGAGGGCTCCTATAAGCAATAAAAACAATGTATACAGGTAGTAAAGCAAGTTTTAGGGTGAATGGGAAACTGAGTGACTGGTTCGATATTATACAAGGCGTGAAACAAGGATGCGTTATGTCCTTGTGGCTGTTTATCATATTCATGGATAAGTGTCGAAGAACTGCCCTCTTCGACGAAGAAGGTGTTGATATCGAAACAGTGAAGGTTAGCTTTCGCAGATGACAAGATTGTTATGGCAGAATCAGTCAAGGACTGGCAAAGAGTGTTGAATAAACTAAATACCAGCATGAAGAACATGCGACTCAAAATTAACGTAACTAAAACAAGAATCATGGTGTTCAAGGGGAAAAGTGAGAAAACAATATGCAACATTGTCGTAAGTGATAAGACATTAGAACAAGTTGACAAGTACGTATATCTGGGTAGCCTATTCACTAGCGACGGAAAAATAGATGGGGAGTTAGTTAGGCGCATAAGTAAGGGTGAGCAGGTTATCGGTAGAGCAGGATCCATCCTCACAAATGAAAACATATCAAAAAAAGCTAAAATGGCCATACATAACTCTAGTTTCGTACCGACTGTGCTATACGGTAGCGAGACATGGACCTGTCAAGAAAAGGACAGGAGTAAAATCAACGCGATCGGCATGAAACCTCTGCGCATAATATGCTGAAAAACACTGATGGACAAAGTACGAAACGAGACAATCCTTGAAGAATGCGATACAGAAGAGACAATAGTTGACACATGGGAAAGAAATCAGTTAAGATGATTCGGTCATCTTGAAAGAATGAAAGATGAACGACTAACCAAAGAGGTGTATAAAGGTAAAGTAAATGACAGAATGCCCAGAAGTAGACCGCCGAAAGAATGGTTAGAATCTGTGAATGAGACATTAATCCGAAGAGACATAAGAAGCCATAGAAACACAAGAGCTTGCATGAAAAAATGCATGGACGTAAAGGAAGCTAGACTAGTATGCCAGGACAGAAAAGTGTGGCGACAAATAGTTTGTAAACAGAGTGACAACAGAGTGAATGGTGCCTGAAATAAAGACCTTGGATGCTAATGGGCCCAAGTGGAGAACCATACATAACAATTTTGTGAGGCTCTTCACTTTGGGTGATCGCTAGAGAGATTGATCAGCAACCTGGGTCGGAGCAGTGTTGCGGAATGAACGTGTCATTCAAATAAATAACACCGTGAGAATTCCAGATCAATCTAAAACAACCATACCTAGCACCTAACACATATATACTTATATACCATATACCGATATACCCATATACCGACCTACTTTATACCTATATACCTATTCACTATCTTTCCAACCGAGTAAGTCACGCCTACCCCGAAAGGGAAATGGCTTAATGGTATAATAATAATAACAAACACGGGCGTTATTTGTAATGCCGCCGTGCCCCGCACCGGCATACTACATCCTGCTCTCTCTCTCTTTCTCTCTCTCTATATATATATATATATATATATATATATTCATTTATTTATTTACTCACTGTATAGGTGAATAACGGATACCTAGTTGAATTTTACTTTATCCCATTCTAAAACATGTGAAAGTGCAAGTTTTCAACACTTTTCTTCCAAATTTTTTAACTATGCCCGGCTAGAATTCCAAAATTATGTGTCCGAATTAATTTATCTGTATGCACTCAAAGAAGTCTAGCTGCAAATATAACGGAGCTGTTATAACCTCTACTTTAAAATAGATGGTCGAATTTGTTTGAGCTCTAAATTAAAAAGAAAAGTAATATACTTTAGTCTATGTTGCCTTCAAGGAATACATTCTCATTACAATACTCGTGCTTAACCCTTAACTTTTTTTCCTATGTATTGTAGGGTAGTCGCCTTTTGTTCTTTTTTCCATTTGCATAGTTTGGTGAGAATATAGTAGTTTTGATTCCTTGAAATGCCTTATTACGATTAAAACAAAAGCTATACGGCCTTTCAAAAACTGATGTCTAACAAGTTGGTAGATCTTTCTACGGTGAAAAGTTTTGCTTCTAAACATTTCTTCACTATCATAGTTTTGTAGACCAACGGCGATACCACGCTGAAAACACCAGTTCTCGTTATATCACTGAATTTAAGCAGAGTTGGGCGCGGTTAGTACTTGGATGGGTGACCGTTCGGGAATACTGCGTGCTGTTGGCCCGTCGTACGTGTGTTGAGCCCACACTAGTAGTACTAGTAATGAATAATGCACCTAGAAACACTGCTCGAATCGGATACTGTCACGCCTATCTCGAATGGGAAATGGCTTAATGGTATAAGAAAAAATTAAGAAAAAAAAAATTGAGAAAAATTCCAAAGGTCTTCAAAAAAATGGTATATTTTTTTTTTTCATAAACTGAACATAAAATCAAATTTTGCAAAACGTCATCGGGTCGGCAATTTTTTTCAAAAAATTAATTTGCAAAATTTGCCCGTCATTGCTCCACGAAAATTCCAAACATTTTGCAAACTTGAGTGAGTAATTATAAACTCAGTATGTATATTTATATATATATATATATGTAATATATAAACTCAGTCTCTTTACTGTATCAAATTTGCAAAACGTTCGTAATGCGGCAACATTGTTAATTATTAACAAATTATTATTTTGTTAATCACTCCCCAGCGAAAATACCGAAGGTTTTGCAAGATGTTCTTTCTTCTTTTTTTCAATGAGAAGAAACTATTGCATGATTTGCAAAACTAAATACATAACGCAAATTATCATTTTTTAAATTGTCGTTAAATTTTTTGCAATTCGACTCCTAAAATTCCAGCGAAAATTGCGAAGGTTGCGTTTTTGGGTAGCAAATGTTGGCAATGTCGAAATCGAAAAAAAATTCAATTTTCAAAACGTTGCACGACCGGCAACAATATTAAAATTTCAATTAATCAAATAATTTACTTTGTTAAGCTAGCCAAAAAATACAAACATTTCGCAAATCGAACTCAGTGATAATTAACTTGTTAGTACTAACATCATATTAGACTAGCAAAATGTTTACTACAGGGAAACATTGATAGTGATAAGCAAACTTATTTTTTTTTAAATTATTCCCCAGATTAAATTCTCAAGGTGTTGCGAAAGGATTTTTTCTTACTATTGAAGGGTTCTATATAGTTTGTAACGGATTTACTGTTTTTTTTTATTGGATTACGCAATGTGGGGCGAATACGGGAAAGCCTCAGTTCTCCACCGCTAGATTGTCAACGTGTAATTTTGCCAACAGATTTACGAAGCAAAATTAATGGATTGTGATTGTTTTAAATTTTTTCGTTACATGATTGAAAGTTTGAATACAAGAGAAAATTATTGACATCACGAAATTATTTCGAATTTGCAGGAAAAAATATTTTCGTACAATTTTTTTGCAAGAGAAAGTTATTGACAGCAAATTCTTCTTTTTTTCGAAGTTGCTGTCAAAATTACTTGCAATTGCAAAAATGGAAAGCAGATAATTTTGACAGCAAATTCAGCGAGCTGAATCAAATATGAAATTATTAAGTACGCCAATTTTTTTTTGTCACATTAATATATTTTTGACAACGAAACTCCTTTTTTATTTCATAAGTAATAATTTAGTAACTACACGGAGAAAAATGCGGATTTATGAACAAGTTTTGAGGACCAGTAGTTTAGAAGTGAATCCCAAACATCCCGGATCGTGTTCAGAAATTCAGGACTGAGAACTTTAGGAATTTAGAAATTTAGGAGTCGGGATCCACGATGAATATTTCGAGCCTCTTACCCGACTGAGTCGGGACTGATTCCTAAACTGTAGGCAGCCACTGCAAGGCCACCAATGTAGGCAGCACTCTCCTTCTGGATAGAGCGCTGGGCGCACAGTACTCTTCTAGCAAAATTCATCCTGGATCCGATTTGCTAGAAATACAGGACTCAGTTCCTATTTTTCGAGTTCTATTTTTCTCCATGTATATTCAGTTCAAAAAACAGAGCTGAAGTTTTCATGGACATAATCATGTTCATGTATGCTTACTATATTTTTGTAGTCAGCAAGCTTTGTCAAAAGTTTCTTCAAGAATAATTCGCGCATTCGAGAGCTTTGCTTCAGAGTTACGACGGTGATGGCGCTGACGTTTGAGCATCCATCTCGTTTACGGCGATTGGTATCTCTGACCGTGATTTTGCCCGCGATTTTCAAACGGTAAAACTGCATTTTTTTGTATTGAATATATGAATGATTAATGGTGAATACATACATGTACCAGCAATAAAATAACTAAAGATATTTATAAAAAGGGGTGACAGCCCAGTGGGCACACATGTCCGGCAGATGTCCTGAGGACGTATTTTTGAGAACGTCATCAAGACTTTCTTGAAAGACGTCTTAAAGCCGTGTAAGCGATGTCCTGACCTTGTCCTCGGCAGGTTCATCTTAAAGACTTCTAAAAGATGGCCTGAAGATGTCCTCAACATGTGCAATGTCTGGCCTTTTTCCATCCTTAAGATGTCTTTGAAAGACGTCTTTAGGACATTGTAATTATGACGTCCCTGAGACGTTCTTAACGTGTCTTATAAATTATTTCCACGTAGAGTGTAATAAATAAATGAAAAATACATACAATAAAAGAAACATAGGCAGTTTCACATGAAATATAATTAATTTTGAGAAATATTCTTCGGCATATCGATTTCTTTAAATCAGTATACTGAAGCGTATATTCCTATCATGAAATTAAAGAAAATATAAATTAAAAGTATCTCAAAAAAAATCAACAATGTTTATAATGTTGGCGGTTGGTTTGGGTCAATTGAACACGCACTTCAATATACATGAAACAAGTAGTTTATTGCCAAAGGTGCACATAAGTCATATAGCGGAGAAAAATTTTGCGGAACATCTTTTCTTTAGCGGGGCCAGATGAAGACTGGGAGCGAAGGCCGGCTTAGCGCGAACACACCCGAACAAAGCCGAAAATACACGAGGCTAAACCGACGGGTCTGCATCCGGGCAGTAGAAAATAACAAGTAGTTTTTAACTAAGTATATAAATCCTAAACATACCGGCCACCTTGCGAGCTTCGCAAAAGATCGCAATAAGAATGGCAATAGAAACTAACATATAATAATGCAAAACATACAAAATATCAATAATAAAGAAAACTCGATATAAACTATGAGTCTTTAGAAATAGGCAAGATAACTAATTGTGAGATGGGTCGGTCAAACTCAGAATTTGCAGTTTTGACATGAACGACTCGAACAGCCCCATCTCGTCCTGTAATACATTTAGTCACACGAGTCAATTCCCACTTAGCGGGGGGAAGAGTTACGTTCCTTAAAAGTACAATATCTCCTACTTTAACATTAGGTCGACCTGAAAACCACTTGGTTCCCTGCTGCAATGATTGTAAATAATCACGAACCCACAAGCGCCAAAATTGTTCCAAAATTCTTTGGTAAAATTGCCAGCGAGACAAGAAATTTTCAGATACATCAAGAACCGAAACGGTAGGTACAATCTTTGAAGCTGTTCCACTTAAGAAGTGACCAGGAGTGAGCACCTCGCAACTTTCCAGATCACCATTTGCAGGCACCAGAGGCCGGGAATTTAAACAACTCTCGATTTAACACAAAAGTGTCTCAAATTCCTCCACCGTAGTAGTAGAGTTGGACAATAATTTTCGTAAATGAAGCTTGACGCTTTTAACGCCGGCCTCCCGTAGCCCGCCAAAATGTGGGGCGATGGGATGGATAAAATGCCAAGTCGTGCCATCTGATGCTAAATGGGATACCAAGTTCGGATCCTCCTGTATTTTCCGGAAAGCTTGCGAAAGCTCTCGATGACCACCGCGAAAATTCGGGCCATTATCACTATATAAATCAGAAGGTATACCGCGTCGCGAAACAAAACGTCTGAATGCGGCAATAAACGAGGCTGTGGTATAATCATGAACTAATTCTAAATGTTGTGACGTTGCAAAATTCTTGCAACTCACAAATTCTAATTAATAAATTTTTATTGGACATTTAAAGATTTTTCGTAAATTCTGAGATTTAATTTTGTAAGGTCAGAAATTATGGCTGCGGTACGGAAACTCCATGACTAGGGCTAGATTTAAGATTTATGATTTAGAGGACTTATTCTGTTCGTTTCTTTTATTTTTTTGTAACGGATTCGGACTCGTCGAGACATCGAGAGACATCGAGGGACATCGAGGGACTTCGAGGGACATCGAGGGACTTCTTTCGACTTCGAGACTCAAATGGGACGCCACTTGAGACTTTTAGAACAGCGAGATTCCACCGACACACACTTCAGGCCGTTTGCATTCTCCCGCCTTTTCCATCTACTATCGTCTGCCAGACTCAAAGGAGCTGTGGATCCTCATCTGCAAGGATTCATGTTAGGATGCCGGCCAGTTTTGAAGCAACGCTACAAGTTGCGGAAAATCCGGAACCACTCATCTACCTGGCGTAGAACCTTTTTGGAAACTTCATGATGAGAAATTTCTTCATCAATTCCCAACATGACTAGGGAATCTCAATGCGCAATGCCCTCTTCACGTCGGCTGATACCAATTGGTACCGAACCAAATCCTGCTCTAATCATCCAGGGTAATTTCGGGCTCCAGGAGGTGATCTAATGGGTGAATTGGAGAGTAAGGATGTCGAAGTAACAACACTGGATCAATCCTGGCGATAATAGAGGGAAGGAAGGATGAAAACCGAAAATAACAGGGTACCGAGCTCCACTTATTCATACGGCCCTGGAATAAAAACCCTGCACCCCGTCTCCGCAGCGGCCTTAGCACCAATAGGAACGGCGGAAAGAAGGAGGAGAAGGAACGCCGAGACCGAGTCCCGTACCGTTGCCGCTACGCTCGTTCTTCTCTGCCAACCGCAGCCCCGTCCAGTCGAGAGTAATCTTTTTCCTCGTATCAATTATACCAGTAGTTTGCACTTTCTCGCGTTTTTGTTATCGAGTATTTCCCTTGACGAGTCGGTAGAGATTCACTCAACAACTTCCTCGTCATCAAGAAGTCCACATCACTCCAGAATTCAGCGGGTAAGGCCAACTTCAAATAATAGGTAAAGGAAACCACGCTCGACACGTGGCCACAGTGGATCAATTGAGTCACTATGGATCAATTAAATTTTGTTGAATAAATGGCGTCACACGTGGTCGAGGTGGAGTTTCCTTGACTGGGCCTTCTTATTCACTGTGATATTGAGATATTGTATTTTATTATGTGATATTATGTTGCTATTTTTTTTTCTTGAAATGTGTCTCCCGAATGTGAATTTTATGTGTAATTTTTCGGAACTGAGCCCCCAGTCGAGTGTTGCCATATAAAGTTTGTCCTCGTTGAGCATTTTAAACAACTTTCACATAGCCACGTAACGGAACCCCCAGGTTGAGTTGTGCCCCGAAACCCAGTTTTCGTTAATCATGAGTGAGCCCCTTTTTTATGTTAACTCGGTATAGTGTAATTATTCGGAACTGTGCCCCAGTCGAGTTTTGCTATAATTTTTCTAATGTTGAGAAGTATCACATCGAGTCCCATTCAAGTGCCACTCAGTCTAGAGCTTCCCCTTACCCCACCCGCTTTATTGTGAGCAAAATATATGAACTTTGAACGTCGAGAATTGTGGGTGAATTTCAGATATGTTGTTGATAAATTTCGAATATAATTGTGTACTTTTCCGGGTGTATTATTGATTTAATCGTGATTATGTTATTTAATGAATCTCAAGTATACTGTGGAGGGAATTTATTGAGTATAGCGCTTGTTGAATTTTGAAGGTATTATGGATGAAATTTTTAATATGTGACTCGGAGAATTTCAAATGTGTGATTGATTGAACTTTGAGCACATGGTATACTAAATTTTCAAATTTGTGACTGATGGAACTTTGTTAGGCTATTTACGGAATTTCGAGTGTACTAATTGCTGAATTTCTAGTGTTTTATTACTCAAAATTTAAATATGTTATTTGTCGAATTTAGAGTATACTATTGATTTATGTCGAGGTCATTAGTTTGTTTAGAGATAATTAAGCCATGTGGTAGCATTTGTTTGAGTAAATTTAGAGTTGACAGAATTAGGCGAGCTGGGCCCAATTTCTCCAGAAAGTAAAGATGTTATGATTTTGAGATTTCAAGAAGCAAATTATTGAAATCGCGGTCGAGAAATAGAGGTCTAGGTCGTGTGTTATTTTGGGTTAATGTTGAGTTTGAGTAAAGATTTGAGTTCGGCTATTACTAATGAAATAAATTAGGCTACGACTTGTCATGGGTCGCTACTAATTTAGTGAAGTTAGGCTATGGCCAGTTTTGGGGTTATGTTTCAATAACGACTAGACTTCTGAAATCAACGCGATAGATAATTTCCTTCAATTGAATTTTGGTTGATGAATTTTCGTCCTAATCGTATTGAATATTCGTGAATAGTTATTTTTGTTTTGTTTAAGCGAATAAATTGAATCTTTCTGGGAGTTGGCCTAGCTCGATTATAGGTTAGAATTTACAGCCCTTAAGTTTTGTGTGAAATTGCCTAGCATGGAGTTCCGGGCAGAGAAGCCTAACCACTCAAGGTTAGTTTAGGTCGAGTATTTTAGGTTAGGATTTAAGATTTTTCCTTATTGTGAATATGTCGAGAAAATTATTATTTGAGCCTTTAACGAATTTTAAGATTGTAAACCATCAGATTTTGTCGAGATTCGTCATATTGCCAAAGATCAATTGTTAAATCGGGCTTATGATTTCACTTTTTTTTGTTAACCAGCAATAAATAAATTACCTGTTCTTATTAGTGTAAATGTTGAGTTGTCATTTATTGACATTGTTGAACCCTCTTTATTTGCGAACCACGCCCAACTACCGAGTCTGAGCTGACCGTGCGAGAAGCCGGTACACTGCGTTCCTAGGATTGAGTTTAGTTTATCGTTCCTTTTGAGATTTTTGGATTTTTATCTATTGAACTTTGAGATTTGGGTTTTGTGAATTTAAGTGGCCTCGAACAGGCCTGGCGCTCAACGGAAAATTTAGATTTTTTTTTTGAAATTTACTGGAAGCAGTGCCGAAGGTATGTAGTAATTTTGATTATTTAACCATAATTAAATTGCAACATTTCATGGCGCCCAACGTGGGGCCCACGCAAAAATAAATAGGGTTCTTTTAGAAAATATAGGATCTTGAATATTAAAAAGTTTTCAGGTTTATTTATTTATGGTTAAATATAACTATTTGAAATGAAATCTTAACACAATTCTCGTACGCCAAAGTAACAAGACTTTGAATTCTTTTGAAAATAATGCCAAACTTTATATTAAGTATTAATTAAATTCTTTTAAGAAAAGGAAAAGGAATTCCAAAAGAAAGATCCCCTACCAGAATTTTGAATAACTGAAATTCTGAGGAAGTACCCAATTAACCCCTGACATTTTTGAGAATTTACCCCCCCCCCCCCACAAATTTTTCAAGTTACAAAACCCAGACAATGTTGGGAATGAAATCCTGTTGAATATTACCAATAATTTTCCCAGTACAGAACCTTAGGAATTCTTAGCTCATGATTTCAAGTTCGTTTCTTATCTCGTGAATATTATTGACCATTTGCTACTACCCACTGAATTAAGAGGATTTGATTTCGGAACTCGTAAATAGGGACTTGCCGACCGATGGTATTGTTCCCATCTTACGCGAAAGACTCGTTAGATTTTAACGCGCTTTTAGAGGTGAAATCGAGTACGTTGATCCCGCGTTAGAGTTAGAACAGTCTGACGGGTTGACGCTAGACGATTCACAAGCATCTTGCTTATTAGATACCGAAAAGACAAAAGATTCGGAAGAAGCACTAGGAGGACTCGAATATCTTAGGATTCAGAGTATTGTTAGGCCAGTCGAGTCCACGGTTCGAAGTGAAAACGCGAATTCTCTAGAATCATCGAATACTAAAGCCGCGAATAAACCTAGTAAAGAATCTAGTAGGAATATGGAGGCAACGATGGCTCCTGGAGATAGTCCGGGAGATCAAGTTCCTTGCTTAGATCATCGAGGGGGAGCAATAAGCAAATCTTTTACACAAGCTCAGAGACCAGACTCGAGGTCTAAGGTTCAATCCGGATCGAGGTACACTATTGAGAGAGATGTTAGGCCGGATCATCATATTTTTGATCGTCGTGATGATGCTCGCGATAACCGTAGGAATAATCAGAGTCGAGACCATTTATATTCGGATCCGCGAATTGTGACTAACGATACCCACCCCTTAATTAACCGAGGTCGAGATAGCCCGAATGTTAACAGGAACGGTAGGAGTCGTCACACCGAATATTCCGATGACGAATTTTTTGGAAATGAGCGGGGCTATGATAGAAAAGAGACTAGGTGTCACTCTAGCACCGACCCCTCGTCGACACACTCGCGTGCTTATATTTATCCAGAACCCCTAGAGAATAGGTATGAAGACTACCACCCTTCTTCTCACGATCCATACTATCGTGAAAGAAACATTCAGAATCGTAGGAGTCGTTATTCTGATAGGGTTGATTTAGATTTCGAATCACGAAGATTTCCCGAGAATACTCATCGGCCCACATTTGATAATTATACTGAGAGTCAACCATCGAGGAGAGGTGGTATAGGACCACATAGGGATAACGATCGGTTATTCTATGATGATTTGCGTCGTGAAACTGACACCCCTTTAAGATATAGAGAGCCAAGTCCGCCTTTTAGATTTTCAGATTTCGAATTTCCAACTCATGGGCAGAGACCCCTACTCCATAGTACTGCCTTTCGACCGAGTCGTCCCCATGTGACGTTCGATCCCTCTATAGACTGTCCCTTTGATAATTAAAATTTTAGGCGAAACTCCCGCTATTCTCAAGCTTACTCTAGGCGCGATCTTATTTCTCCTAGTCCAGCAGCGACATATGATATCATGCGAAAGTGGAATCTGAAATTCTCAGGTTCACGGGAAGTGATGCCGAAAATTATCTCACCCGTCTTATTGAGGGTAGGTCAATTTGCCCAGTAAACGATGCGGTATTATTACGATTGCTACCATTCTTCTTGTCATGTATTGCGTTGAATTGGTACAGAAGCATGCAGTCAAATTGGCATACTTTTGAGCAGTTTGCATCCGCTTTTCGCTCAAGGTTCGCTGATTCCGATTTTCAATTCGAGTTGCGACAAGAAGTCCACCGAAGGACTCAAGGTGAGCGAGAATCGGTAGCCGATTATCTCACTTGTATATTAGCCATGTATGATAGATTAGATCCTCCCTTTACCGAGTCGGAAGAAATTGGTTTTGCACATCGCAACCTTTTACCACGCCTTCAACTGACGATTCCACGTCACCAAATACATAGTTTTGCTCAATTAGAACAGTTGGCTGTCGCATCTGAAAAGAGTTATAGGGTAGCTAGATCTTATAAGCCTCCCCCAACTCCTGATCGTTCTCTTTTACCTGATCTTGCTTATCGTGAAAGTAGGGGTAAAAATCAGGACAGGCGGAGAGAAAAGATCAACATGTTGGAAGAGCAACCTGAAACTAGTGTTAATTTGGAAGAGATGATCGAGAATATTTTCCTGTCGAAAGATCTAGATCCCAAAGTCACCCCGAAACCTAAAGAGAAGCCCAATGCCACCCCAAGTAGAAATACGCTCCCTAGAGACCCCAGGTCTAATATATCAAATCGTGCGAACGCTTCAAACCCTTTTCTACCCCAAAATCCTCCTGAAAATAATCCCAGTCCAGAAAATAGCCCTCTAATATTATCTTCTTGAATCTTGTTTAGAACCGAGAAATATTTTCTGTTATCGTTGCGGTAAAAAGGATGTTACGCGCCCCTCTTGCCCCAATTGTGCGGGAAACGAGACAGGGAGACGTTAAATGGGCCTGAAATGCCTCCCACATTGCCCCTTAGGTCCGATAATGAATTTTTCCGTATAGATTTGTATTCCTTAGCTAATGCCGACCAGGGTAATGACGGAGACGTAGCAGATCTATGTGAAATTCGCGAGTTTAAAAATTACAGTCTCAAAATAGACTTCATCCAAACCAATGGAGAAATTTCCCCTCTTCAAGTTCAGGAATCCCGTTTGAGTTTGAAATATCCCACTAATCTAAATCCCTTCTTAGACCAGGTCGAGCAATCGAACAATCCTTCAGAGAATAACAACCCTTTTGAACCTAACCCTGTCCAGAAATTATAGTGTGATCCCGTACCCCTTTCGGTAAATCGGTCAAGTCAAGTTAACGAGTTAAATTCAGAGAATATTACAAATAAATTTCCCGTCATCCCCATATTTAATTTATCCGAATTACCATATCATCCGACACCCTTATGCACACCCGAACCTTTAATGTTTGTGACCCTACGGATTATGGGCAACCCAGTCAAAGCTTTAGTGGACAATGGCGCTTCGCGTTCGTTCATAGGGCCTGAGGGCATGAAGATTGTCGAGAATTTAGGTTTAAAGATCGAGAAAAGTCACGGATTAGTACAAATGGCGAATAGTCAGGTCGAGTTAGTATCGCAAGAAGTCATCATCCCAGTAGAGTTGAAAGATAAAGCCCGGCAAATGCGGATACGCATATTATCGTCCTTTCCAGTAGCATTCACCATAGGTTTAGACTTCCTAAAAATGTTCCGTATTCAAGTAGACTTCGAAGATAGAACTTGGTGGTAAAAAGACGATCCGCTTAGAATTTTCAATTTCGAAGTAGAAGAATGGTCGGGTGATAAATGTTGTGGGTTACGCGAACTGACTAGTAGTCAAGCCGAAATTCTCAAGGAATTCCTTGGAAAAGAATTACCGGAAGATACTGGTAAACCAGGTCTGACTACACTGACGGAACATGTGATTGACGTAGGTAATCATAGCCCAATCAAACAGCGCCACTACTTAGTTTCACCCAAAGTTATGGAACATACTATCCGCGAAGTCGATGCCATGTTGACTGACGGTATTATAGAACCCTCTAAGAGTGGTTGGTCATCACCTGTCTTAATGGTAAGGAAACCCGATAAAAGCTATAGATTCTGTCTGGATTTTCGAAAACTCAATGAAGTGACGAAAAAGGACGCTTATCCTATGCCCCAAATGAACAGCATATTAGATAAATTACGTCGAGCAAAATATATTTCTACTCTCGATCTCCATGAAGGTTTCCTCCAAATTCCATTAGAGTACCATAGTCGAGAAAAGACGGCCTTCACAGTGCCAGGTCGAGGCTTATTCCAGTTTAGAAGAATGCCTTTCGGGCTTACCAACGCGCCCGCTACCTTTCAGAGATTATTAGATCAACTTATCGGTCCAGAAATGGAACCTCACGCTTTTGTGTACTTGGACGATGTAATAATTGTTACTGAAACGTTCGAGGAACACTTGGAATGGCTTTCGAAGGTTCTTAAGAAGATAAAGGACGCTGGCCTTAAAATTAACCCTGTGAAATGTGAGTTTTGTTGTTCTCAGGTGCGATATCTCGGTTTCTTAGTGAACGAATATGGTCTCCAAGTAGATCCGGAAAAAGTTGCCCCTATTCTCAAATATCCCATTCCTAAAAACATCAGAGAGCTGAGAAGGTTTCTCGGTATGTCCTCATGGTATAGAAAGTTTATCCCTAACTATGCGTCAGTAGCAGCCCCGTTGAATTTGCTCCTGAAAACGAAAAAACGTTGGATATGGTCAAGTGATCAGGTTGTAGCCTTTGAACAAATAAGCAACTGTTTAGCTCACGCCCCTGTATTATCATGTCCAGACTTTAACGTTCCCTTCGAGCTTCAGACCGATGCCAGTAACACAGGTCTAGGTGCAGTTTTGACCCAAACTATCGATGGTGTGGAGAACGTAGTTTCCTTTGCTAGTAGGTCCCTTTCAGATACCGAACGAAATTATTCCACTACGGAAAAAGAATGCCTCGCCGTAATCTGGGCCATTCAAAAATTCCGAGCTTATCTAGAAGGTTATCATTTTACGGTGATAACCGACCACAGCAGCCTAAAATGGTTGCATAACCTCAAAAACCCCACGGGTAGGTTAGCTAGATGGGCTCTGTCCCTTTTAGAATATGATTATAACATCATCCATCGCAAAGGTAGTTTCCACCACGTACCTGACGCTCTGTCGAGAATGTACGAAGATCCTGTCGAGAAAATCAATCTTGCTAGAGACTCTACCCCTTCTTGGTACTTCAGGAGATTTTTAGCCGTTTCAAGTTACCCCGGAAATTCCCTACTTTGAAGATCGAGAATAACAAACTCTATCATTATAGGCCAGATCCAGTTATTTCGACTCTCGTACGCGACCTAAATGAGTGGAAATTAGTTCCTACCGAGGAAGAACGCGAAATAATTTTCGAGGAAGCTCATAACGACCCCCAATCCGGACATTTAGGTACTCAGAAAACATATCTGCGGGTCGCAACTGATTATTTTTGGCCGGGATGTTATCGAGACGTAGCTAGTTTCGTGAGAAAATATGAAATAGGTCAAGCCTGCAAAGTTTATCAGAAATCTGCACCAGGATTTATGGGCCAGCGTGTAATAGAGCAGCCTTGGATCATGGTAGCGGCAGATATTATGGGACCATTCCCCCGAAGTAAAGCCGGATATCAATATGTGCTAGTGATCCAGGACTTGTTCACTAAGTGGGTCGAGTGCGTTCCCTTACGCGTAGCCACAGGTCATAAGATTAGGGACTCCTTTAAAGAACTCGTAATAGATAGGTGGGGTGTACCTCAAGTTCTTCTGACAGATAATGGAACAGAATTCGTGAATAGCACATTGCGATCACTTTCTCAAGAATTTAATATCCTACACTCTACTACCCCCCCCCCATATCATCCCCAGGTGAATCCCGTAGAACGCGTGAACCGAATATTAAAAAAGATGATAATTTCATACGTCGATAATGATCATAAATTGTGGGATAATCACCTATCAGAATTCAGATTTGCCTACAATACGGCGTATCACTCCACTCTTAAGACCACTCCAGCCTTTTTAAATCTCGGTCGGGATCCTAAGCCAATTAATTCCTTAAAAAGACGCGAGGAAGTCGACTACAGTATAGATCCACAATCCCCTGAAATATGGGCCGAAAGAATGCAAAAATTGCAAGTCATGAGGGATTGGGAAATTAAGAATCTCGATGACGCCTTTCAAAAAAAATCACGTTATTATAACTTACGCCTTCGCCAATTAAAGTTTTCCCGTGGTGATCTAGTACTGTCGCGTTGTAGAAAGCTCTCTAGCAAAGTTAAACAAGAAGCGGCAGAATTGAATCCGAAATTCTTAGGTCCATATAGAGTGACTAAGGTTCTGTCCCCTGTTGTTTACGAAATTAGCGACCTAGCTAATAAATTAATTGGGAAAATTCACATACAAGACCTTAAGCCATTTATAAGTATTAACCAAGAATCTGGTTCTGACCCTTAGGTTGATACCCCGTGTCGAGAACCCTGAATCAAATTCACCCCTAGCCACGTCAAGTACACCCGAGGTAGAGCATCCCAATAGATCTTAAAGATCAAATGATCGCCGTCCAGCAGACGAGGATCGCCATGTTAGAGCTCCAAGTCGAGACCTATAGGGCCGAGTTAGAGAGGAGACGAAGGTATGATGCGGAAGTCAACGACCTAGGTGGGCTCCCGTCCGAAGAAGACCTAGCAAGGGAACGAGTACACCCAGGATGGTACTACATCCGGCCGTACCGTCGTGTCATCCGTGACCTCCTCAGAAGACACCCCGGGTTCATGGAGAATTTGTTGTATGCCTACAGGGCCGAGGAAGAGGAAGTGGACGACAGAATCACTGCCGAACGCGAAACCAGGAAAGCGCGAGACGCCGCCATAAGGAAGGAGCAGGGGCTAGCAACACCAGTCGAGATCCGGGACGTCACCTCCGACGAAGACCTCGTAGCATACTTCCGGAGGGGGTATCACTCAAGGATGGTGAACAAGAAGACCCAAGTCGCTCCAGAAACACGGGAAGCCGGAGTCGAATCGGATCAATCCTCAGCTCCGGCAGGATCCTCCACAGCCGAGATCGGGACTCAGGCTCAGATCAGACCTGACATCAGACCCCTGCCAACACGTCAAAACACGCCTGGAGAAGCTAAACCCATCCTGGATTTCCCCATCCTCAAAGAAAATTTTGTCCGCCCCGTAGCACGCCCATCTCCATCCCCTCAAGAATCCCGTCAAGCAACCCATCCTGCAGTAAATCCGTCCCCTCAAGAATCCCGTCAAGAATCCAGTCAAGTTCGCCCGTCTCCATCCCATCAAGAATCCCGTAGAGCTCGTCCATATCCATCCTATCAGAAATCCCGTCGAGAATCCAGTCAAGCTCGCCCATCCCCATCCCGTCAAGAAATCCCCACATCTACTTCTCCTAGAGGAGCACTAGTGAATCCGAAACCTTCAAACAGCCGTGGTCCTCCCTCTCTCCTGGATCTGAAGATCGGACAGCCACTGTACAAGCCAGAGATCACCAAACCTTTCCGGGAGGGATACTGAAATTGCGATGACCCAGCCCACGACTACCTGCAGTGTGAACTCAAAACGCTCAGGGCGTTTTGCTTCCGGTGTGGAATACCCGGGTATACGGTCGTGACATGCCCAAACTGTAGTGAAGAATACCAACAAAAAGGGCCATATACTGCCAGGAGGCAAAATAAGTATGTTCCACCCGGGATGTTAGTCGGGTATATGGTCGTCGAGGAAGAAGAAGACGAAGACCCTATTCCTTAATTCCCTATCAGTTCCACGTCAAGTATTGCAAGACCGTTTGTTGAGTTTCTTCCCCATCCCAGTCAAGAATTTCTTTGTCATCAAGTATCTTTCTTTCAGTTATTTTTCTTTTTCCCCCTTTTGACAAATATTTCATGTATTCTCATTACATTTATTTTTCATAAATACCTAATTACTGAAAATTGCAGCTTAATTTGATCCTTGTGTTTTGTGCATTATCGTATCGTTTCGTTAATTCAGCTTTTATTTTGTTTTGATTTTGGTTGACTGAAAATGATGGTCCTTTTTTTTCTGTACATGGTACCTACCGTTTTGAATAAACTAAGTTTTTGTTCCGTAATTCCTTGCAATTATTATTATTATTGTAGATATCGTACCTTATGTATTCCGATAGTAACTAGTTTTGTTTTGAAATATTGGACAATGTATGATTACCAATATTATAAGGTCCGGTCATGGAGCTCCGTGCAGATTTAAGATTTGCCAATGGTGCCTTTTGCTTATATAGAGAGGCCTTATTCCAAATATCCTGATAGAGTCAATAAAGTCGAGTAACAATTATTGGTGTGTACTCCTGAGTGCTACTCCGTATCATACACCTGGTTTTGGCATAACTAGCAGTTTGTTCCTTTTGTTTGTTATTGTTCCGGTTCCACTTACTAGATTTCTTTCATTTATTAACCTTTCGAGCTTCAACTTTCTTTTGTGTCATGATTTTGGAGTACAAACACAAGTAATATTTTAAAGTTTAACGTTAGATTCATTCAAGTAACTCACCTTCGGTTAAAGACCGGTTCGGTCCTTTCCGGGGAGAGAGGAGTTGTGACGTTGCAAAATTCTTGCAACTCACAAATTCTAATTAATAAATTTTTATTGGACATTTAAAGATTTTTCGTAAATTCTGAGATTTAATTTTGTAAGGTCAGAAATTATGGCTGCGGTACGGAAACTCCATGACTAGGGCTAGATTTAAGATTTATGATTTAGAGGACTTATTCTGTTCGTTGCTTTTATTTTTTTGTAACGGATTCGGACTCGTCGAGACATCGAGAGACATCGAGGGACATCGAGGGACATCGAGGGACATCGAGGGACATCGAGGGACATCGAGGGACTTCTTTCGACTTCGAGACTCAAATGAGACGCCACTTGAGACTTTTAGAACAGCGAGATTCCACCGACACACACTTCAGGCCGTTTGCATTCTCCCGCCTTTTCCATCTACTATCGTCTGCCAGACTCAAAGGAGCTGTGGATCCTCATCTGCCGGCCAGTTTTGAAGCAACGCTACAAGTTGCGGAAAATCCGGAACGACTCATCTACCTGGCGTAGAACCTTTTTGGAAACTTCATGATGAGAAATTTCTTCATCAATTCCCAACATGACTAGGGAATCTCAATGCGCAATGCCCTCTTTACGTCGGCTGATACCAATTGGTACCGAACCAAATCCTGCTCTGATCAGCCAGGGTAATTTCGGGCTCCAGGAGGTGATCTAATGGGTGAATTGGAGAGCAAGGATGTCGAAGTAACAACACTGTATCAATCCTGGCGATAATAGAGGGAAGGAAGGATGAAAACTGAAAATAACAGGGTACTGAGCTCCACTTATTCATACGGCCCTGGAATGTAAACCCTGCACCCCGTCTCCGCAGTGGCCTTACCACCAATAGGAACGGCGGAAAGAAGGAGGAGAAGGAACGCCGAGACCGAGTCCCGTACCGTTGCCGCTACGCTCGTTCTTCTCTGCCGACCGCAGCCCCGTCCAGTCGAGAGTAATCTTTTTCCTCGTATCAATTATACCAGTAGTTTGCACTTTCTCGCGTTTTGTTATCGGGTAATTCCCTTGACGAGTCGGTAGAGATTCACTCAACAGCTTCCTCGTCATCAAGAAGTCCACATCACTCCAGAATTCAGCGGGTAAGGCCAACTTCAAATATAGGTAAAGGAAACCACGCTCGACACGTGGCCACAGTGTATCAATTGAGTCACTATGGATCAATTAAATTTTGTTGAATAAATGGCGTCACACGTGGTCGAGGTGGAGTTTTCTTGACTGGGCCTTCTTATTCACTGTGATATTGAGATATTGTATTTTATTATGTGATATTATGTTGCTATTTTTTTTTCTTGAAATGTGTCTCCCGAATGTGAATTTTATGTGTAATTTTTCGGAACTGAGCCCCCAGTCGAGTGTTGCCATATAAAGTTTGTCCTCGTTGAGCATTTTAAATAAGTTTCACATAGCCACGTAACGGAACCCCCAGGTTGAGTTGTGCCCCGAAACCCAGTTTTCGTTAATCATGAGTGAGCCCCTTTTTTGTGTTAACTCGGTATAGTGTAATTATTCGGAACTGTGCCCCAGTCGAGTTTTACTATAATTTTTCTAATGTTGAGAAATATCACATCGAGTCCCATTCAAGTGCCACTCAGTCTAGAGCTTCCCCTTACCCCACCCCCTTTATTGTGAGCAAAATATATGAACTTTGAACGTCGAGAATTATGGGTGAATTTCAGATATGTTGTTGATAAATTTCGAATATAATTGTGTACTTTTCCGGGTGTATTATTGATTTAATCGTGATTATGTTATTTAATGAATCTCAAGTATACTGTGGAGGGAATTTATTGAGTATAGCGCTTGTTGAATTTTGAAGGTATTATGAATGAAATTTTTAATATGTGACTCGGAGAATTTCAAATGTGTGATTGATTGAACTTTGAGCACATGGTATACTAAATTTTCAAATTTGTTACTGATGGAACTTTGTTAGGCTATTTACGGAATTTCGAGTGTACTAATTGCTGAATTTCTAGTGTTTTATTACTCAAAATTTAAATATGTTATTTGTCGAATTTAGAGTATACTATTGATTTATGTCGAGGTCATTAGTTTGTTTAGAGATAATTAAGCCATGTGAGTAGCATGTGTTTGAGTAAATTTAGAGTTGACAGAATTAGGCGAGCTGGGCCCAATTTCACCAGAAAGTAATGATGTTATGATTTTGAGATTTCAAGAAGCAAATTATTAAAATCGCGGTCGAGAAATAGAGGTCTAGGTCGTGTGTTATTTTGGGTTAATGTTGAGTTTGAGTAAAGATTTGAGTTCGGCTATTACTAATGAAATAAATTAGGCTACGACTAGTCATGGGTCGTTACTAGTTTAGTGAAGTTAGGCTATGGCCAGTTTTGGGGTTATGTTTCAATAACGACTAGACTTCTGAAATCAACGCGATAGATAATTTTCTTCAATTGAATTTTGGTTAATGAATTTTCGTCCTAATCGTACTGAATATTCGTGAATAGTTATTTTTGTTTTGTTTAAGCGAATAAATTGAATCTTTCTGGGAGTTGGCCTAGCTCGATTATAGGTTAGAATTTACAGCCCTTAAGTTTTGTGTGAAATTGCCTAGCATGGAGTTCCGGGCAGAGGAGCCTAACCACTCAAGGTTAGTTTAGGGCGAGTATTTTAGGTTAGGATTTAAGATTTTTCCTTATTGTGAATATGTCGAGAAAATTATTATTTGAGCCTTTAACGAATTTTCAGATTGTAAACCATCAGATTTTGTCGAGATTCGTCATATTGCCAAAGATCAATTGTTAAATCGGGCTTATGATTTCACTTTTTTTTGTTAACCAGCATTAAATAAATTACCTGTTCTTATAAGTGTAAATGTTGAGTTGTAATTTATTGACATTGTTGAACCCTCTTTATTTGCGAACCACGCCCAACTACCGAGTCTGAGCTGACCGTGCGAGAAGCCGGTACACTGCGTTCCTAGGATTGAGTTTAGTTTATCGTTCCTTTTGAGATTTTTGGATTTTTATCTATTGAACTTTGAGATTTGGGTTTTGTGAATTTAAGTGGCCTCGAACAGGCCTGGCGCTCAACGGAAAATTTAGATTTTTTTTTTTGAAATTTACAGGAAGCAATGCCGAAGGTATGTAGTAATTTTGATTATTTAACCATAATTAAATTGCAACATTTCAATGTATTGCTTTTACAGCAAAGCAAACGAAAATCGAGTTCCAAGCCTTGTGCGATTTTATGCCGCGACCCGAACTTGATCGAACAAAATATGGACCTGCGTAGACAACTCCAGTATGAGAAAAAGGACGTGAGGGTGTCACTCTGGGGGTTGGAAGCTCACCCATCAATTGAGTAGCCGTTTTGGCTTTATCACGTACGCACACAAGAAAACGATGGACAATCGTCCTAACTTCACTGCGAGCTCCAATAATCCAGTATTTGGTACGAGCCATGTAAAGAGTTAATTGAACTCCAGCGTGTAAGAGATTGCGGTGAAATTGCTCTAATATAAGACTCGATTTCACATGCTTAGGCTGCGCTGAGGCCAAGCAGCTGAGGAGCTAGACAGCCATGCTGGGCCTTCCCACCGAAGAGAAAAAGTTAGTGAATCTTCTGCTGAGAGGCCACGCGAGGTGCTATCAGCTGGATTCTGTTCGGAGGGTACGTGACTCTACAAAGCAGATGATAATTTAGTTTGGATAGTAGATACGCGATTAGCGACAAAAACAGGCAAAGTAGCTGGCTGCTTCTGCAGCCAACTAAGTACTATGGTAGAATCTGTCCAACAGAAAATTGGCACATCAGCCCATTGAAGAGAACGGACCACGAATGGAATGAGCCTTGTCAATAGAGTAGCAGCGCATAGTTCAAGGTGTGGAATACTCACAGTCTTGATCGGGGCAACCCTTGTCTTGACAATAAGAAGTTTAACTGCAATTTCACCTGATTATGAAACGATACGTGAATAGACAACCGCAGAATAAGCGAGGCGAGATGCGTCGGAAAAGCCGTGTATTTCAATAGAATTAGTATCGCTACGACAGGAAGTCCACCTCAGAATTGAAATGCGCGATAATGCTGTTAACTTAGAGCGAAAACCAGACCATTCTTGTACAAGGTCGGAGGGAAGCAAATGATCCCAATCAAGTTTTTGTAACCAGACTTTTTGAAGTAAAATTTTGGCAACGATGGTAACTGGAGCTAGCCAGCCCATAGGGTCATACAACTTTGAAACTGCTGAGAGTATTGAGCGTTTTGTAGAAACCTCATCATGAATTTTATTAATGTGAAAATGGAATGCATCATCTGAAGGACTCCATAAAATTCCAAGAACTTTGAACCCCGAGGAATTCTCAAATGGAAGTTCTATGGCCAAACCGTGATCCGATTGATCCAGCCCGGAGAGCAAGTCAACAGAATTGCTGAACCACTTGCGTAAGCGGAGACCGCCAGCAGAAGCCAATTGTATCAGCTCATCTCTCAAGGCAATAGTGGACACCTTATCTACTCCCCCAATGAATAAATCATCCACATAAGTCTCGCTTGCAAAAACTGAAGCTGCTAATGGAAAATTATCTTTTTCGTCTTCAACCAGTTGACGAATGGCGCGGATTGAAAGATATGGAGATGAGCACATTCCATATGTTACTGTGTTCAACTCAAAAATCTGAACAGGCTTATCGGTTTTCTCACGCCAGAGAATGCATTGATATCAGCGATCAGATGGATATACTAATATCTGTCGAAAGATATGCGTAATGTCAGCACACAAAACATACCGATGTTGCCGCCATCGTAGTAAAATAGATGAAATGTCATTTTTGAGTTTCGGTCCTATATGCAAACAGTCATTAAGTGAGATTTTGGTTGAAGTTGGTCTAGATGCGTTAAATACAATCCTCAACTTCATAGTTTGACTGTGATCTCGAATAACAGGATGATGCGGGATAAACACTCGGAAAAAGAGTCATCATCATCCATTGGACCAATGCGGGACATGTGACCAAGCAATTCATATTCTCGCATAAATGCATGATATTTAATAGAAACATCTTCATTGCGTTCGAGACGTTTTTCTAAATGTAATAGCGAAGAAAGTGCGATATCGCGAGTGTCGCCTAACTTTGTGGGGGATTCACTAAAGGGAAGCTTAACCATGTATCGGCCGTTAGAATCTCGTGAATGTGTCTCGGTGAAATGAGCCTCACATTCTAGCTCCTTCTTGGTTAATAAATTCGGTTTTGGAATCTCTTCCAACTCCCAGAATCGACGAAGCGCCTCATCAGTTGCAATATCTGCGGAATGATGCACATTTATGTGAAATGCTTGAACATTGGAAGTTTTAAGAGATCCGGAAAGCGTCCACCCAAAAATCGTGTTTTGTGCTACGAGATTTCTCGATTTGTCGTGACAAACGCCACTCAATAATACCTGACCAAACAGATCAGCCCCGATTAGCAAATCAATACGATCATTGGATGCTGGCGTCGGATCTGCAAGAACCAATTCACGCAAGTTACTTGGAATCTCCATTAGCGTAAACTCAGCAGGAACATAAGCTGTGATTCTCGAAATTACGAAATCCTGCGTCGTAAGCGTGGTCGCACAAGACTTGGGACTCTTGATTGTAATTGGAACAAAATGCAAAACTTTATTAGAAATGTTAGCCCCTAATCCTGAAACGGTAACGTCAAACCTGTTGCGCGGAAGACGTAACAATTGAGCAACATTTTCGGAGACGAATGTAGCTTCAGATCCCTGATCTATTAGCGCGCGAACATGTACACGTCTACCATCAGGTGCTTCTAAAATTACTCTAGCTGTAGCTAACAAAGAAGGCGAGCAGTTTTTCTTAGTTGCGTTGAGATGGGACGAAATCGCATTCCCATTTTCTAAACTGGCTCTCGTTTCCAATACATTTTGAGAATAATCTGACAAACGCTTTGACTCATCTGAAAGAGAACTTGAACCATCCTTGTCCCGGTGCAAAAGGGAGTGATGCGATTTTTTACAATGCGCACATAAATTTTTGCTTTGGCACGCACGTCGAGAATTTGAGCGAATATAATCGTTGCGTTCATCCACAGATTTATTTTTAAATATAGGGCATGCATAAAGATTGTGCCCCTCTTTGCACAAAGGGCAGCTTAGTTTGGACGAATTTTGATGCGCATGAATTTTCGGTCGAACCGACTGCGCTGATGTACTTGCACTTTTATTATCTAATCGCTTTTTAATATTTGATGTTGCTTCTAGGGTACGAATACGCGCGTCGAGAAATTTGTTAAATTGTTCAAGGGAGGGAGGATCAGTTGTATCGCACGTAGACATTTCCCATTGATCTCGCGAGGTTTTATCTAATTTGTTAATCAGAAGAAAGACCAACAAGTCATTTTCTTCATCGACCGGGCGTTTGAGATTTTTCAAAGCAGTTGTTACAGTTACAATCACGTTACGCATACTTTTCATGCTACTTAACCAATCTGACGTAATATCTAGTAATTCTACAATTTTTCTTAAATATTCGTGAATTAACGTTTTACAGTTATCATAACGCGTTTCCAAATTTTTGCAAATAGTTTGAAAGTTATCTGAAGTTCCCGGTTGGTTTTGCGCAACAATCAAAGCTTCCCCTTGGAGGCTTGCTTTTAAATAATGTAACCGTTCAGCATCTTCTGAAAGAGACTCGTTTTCGATAACGAGAGAAGAAAATAAATCTCTAAAAGAAAGCCATTCGCAATATGTACCCGAAAACCCCGGAATCGAAATGGTGGGAAGCTTCAGTGCAGGCGCAATTTGTCGATTGACGCTCTGCTTTGTTTCATTACCTTGAGACGTCGAACCAGGCTCCATATCCGGGATGCGTGATAAAATGTAGTCTATTACCTCTTCGTAGCTTTCCTTCATCCTGAGGAAAGAATCAGGATCGTAAACATCAGGGTCTAGTCCCTCCTCGTCATCTGCATCGGCTTCAGGAGGCAAATTCGACAGCAACAATGTGTGATTCGCCCTGCATCTTTCCCAATATTCCTGGAGATTCGACAAACGTCCAACTAGCAATGCTCGGGGTATATTTTCATTGGCCATTATGCGGTCAGCAATTCGATTTATTGATGCGTATAGGGAATCTTGTTCTTTGAGCACTCGAACGTAATCGAATTCTGCCATTGCGATGGAAGTATACCAAAAGACACAGATTTCAATAAAAATTTTAGCTCAACATTAACAGCGTCTTTCACCAGCAGCGTGCGAGTCCAACAACTGCGCAATATGGCAACACACTATTCCAGAAACAAACAATGAAACTGTTCTCTTTTTCCGTCATCCGGCACGGAGGACCATGTTTATAATGTTGGCGGTTGGTTTGGGTCAATTGGATACGCACTTCAATATACATGAAACAAGTAGTTTATTGCCAAAGGTGCACATAAGTCATATAGCGGAGAAAAATTTTGCGGAACATCTTTTCTTTAGCGGGGCCAGATGAAGACTGGGAGCGAAGGCCGGCTTAGCGCGAAAACACCCGAACAAAGCCGAAAACACACGAGGCTAAACCGACGGGTCTGCATCCGGGCAGTAGAAAATAACAAGTAGTTTTTAACTAAGTACATAAATCCTAAACAAACATGACGTTCCTACAAAATTTTCGAAATTCACTTTTCTCAATTTCTACGAAGACTCAACTCGATAACAAGAAAGCTGATGATTTTTATAAACAATGTTCAGAAAAATGGTGTGATTCGCTTTATATTATTTTGAAGGCCACGTGATTTTGAAAAGCGAGAAAGAAACTGTTTTCTTTTTATCAATTTTTCAACTACATGGATACATCATAAAGATATGATAAAGATAACACATGTGATTTCCGCTCAAAGTTAAAGTTTAGTGGTCAGATATTTTTCTCTCACAGAAAACTTGGAAGGCTTCAATATGCAAAAATATAAGAAAATACTACGTTAGATTTAATTTTTAAAAATTAACTACTTAGGTCTTACGACTCCTACTATGCCGACATTTTCTATTGCAAACACTTATGTGTAAACGTAAGTTTACACGAATCAATAAAAAAAATAAAATTATAAAAAAAGTTATTAAAATTCCTGGGAAAATTTAAAGTGATTTTTTATTTTAAAAAATAATTCAGAGGAAACATTTGAAAAGGTTAAAAAAAATTCTATTTCTACTTTAAAAAGTTTTCAGTGTGAAAATAATTTTAATCTTTCAATTTTTAATGTCTCTAACTTAAAATTGCTCAAAGTGATATAATTTAGAAAATTTACAAATTTATTGATTTATTCATTCATTTAGAGCATATAAAATGATAACGTGTACTTCTACTTTTTTCAATCTTTCAACTTTACTACTTATAAAAGTTAAAAATTAATGTATGAACCATACGTATGATATGAAACTTTGAATATTGGCATTTAAATTGCCCGCCAATCGACGCTGTCCGGCATCGTGCATTACCGGCAACGACCGGCCTCTTTCGGTTCTTAACGTTAGTTGAGAACGAAGAAGACGCCATTTCTTCAACGGAAATTTCGGGACGGCGTCACCGCTTGTAAAGACGTATCGCGTGTGATCGCATGTGTAAAATATTTAAACTAGGTGGTTTTCTAACTATAAATATTTTAAAGTGATTGCAAGACATTTGGAGATGCAGGCACAATGGTAAATTATATACACCCGAGATAAGGCTCGGATAGGAAAATCTAGAGTCTTTCTGTAATGCCTGCAAAATAATGGATAAACGTCGGATATATCCTGCCTTTTGTATTGACAAAAGACACGATTTTCCCATCCGGGTCTATCTTACATAAATTTCATATTAGGCCGCGCATAAATTACGTAAAGTTTTTTAAATGGGGAGGGGGCGGGTCACGGATTTTTCTATGCGATCTTACAGGGGGAAAGAGGATTGTGGTCAGAACCATTTTTTACGTAAGATCCCAGGAAAAAAGAACCGATAGCAAGCGAGTCGGTTTGAATTGCGTATCTGTCATTTGCAGATTGAAAAAATAAAAATGCAATCGGTTGGCCACATTTTTAATCTGCCGCCTGTGCGCGATGATTCAATCTGCCATTTCACATTCGTTAAAATGCTGAGTGAATATACTTGAATGAGACTGAATAACCTGAAATGTGTTCTATGGGCATTCTACGATTTATTAATGTGCGCATGAATGGGTTGAAATTCAGTATGAAATGGAGATCTTAAAAGATCACACTCAATGGTAAAAATACGATACACAAATAGCAACTTTGTATGAGCGTGAATCTGACACGTATAAGTTACCCCAGGTTATGATCAACTGAGTGGGAACTGCTGGTTACAATTTGAAAAAATAAATTGTTTCCAATGAGAAGTATGAAGTAATAAATTTGAATTGGAAAAAACAGATTAAATAAAAATTAAAGCAATTCAAATTAAATAATATTGTAATATATTATAATTAATGCAACAATTCATTTCTAAATTGAATAATTATGAAGTTTTAATTATTTTTTTCACAATAATTTCAATCAATTATCCTGTACAGGAATTATAAGATTTACACTGAATGTGTCAGTGCCATTGTTTTATTCAGTGCACATCCTAATGGCTACAGGGAGTGCATGTGTCAGAAGCAAACTCCGCAATCCGCTCATATATATTTGCATCCCAAACATCTAAATGTTTAGGATTTCAATATCCGCATTTTTGTTAAAGATATTTTTTATAAAATAAAACGTGAGTGATAGTTTTTGTGAATTTAAAATTGATGTATGGTGAATGTGAAGTTTCATAACCTAAAGATTGTAACTTATTAATTTGTTAGTTTCAATGATAACGAGATTTTATAAACTTAAATTGAAAGAAAAAAATAAGTTTTTAATATGTGAAATATATAAATAAATGTTCAACATTCAGATGTAGTATGATGCAAATATGTGAAAAATAATGTCCAACAAAATTAATTAAAATGCCAGAAAGTAAATAGTCTATAAATAAAAGTAGACTATGTATTTCAGAATTTGCTTAAAAGTTGTAAATGGAACTATTTTTTAGTGAATAATTTTATCTAATTAAATTAATTTTTGTTACTTTTAATAAATTATTTTTTATCGGAACTATTAATTGTTCCTGGATCAGATAATACCCATTCATAATCGCTACTGAATGGGTCTCAGAAAAAAATACGTTGCCCATTAATAAACTCATTTTCTCATTGAAAAGTCAGCCGAACCAATGGGTGGCAATCTGGAATTCCAGTGACAGATAAGCAATTCAAAAGTCATCAAAACCCATTCAAACGCAAGTGAACGGATTTTTGTTTCCTGGGATCTTTTGTGGCAATTTTCCACGAGTTCGTTGATCACGTAAGCTGCACAATTTATTTATCATAGGGTAAGTCTGCAACAAAATTGATAATAATTGCCTGAATAATTCATCATTTTACCTAAACTTGGTACATTTACATTAACATGGTGAGTATCTTACCGGGAAAAGGCCGGAAATTTAGAATGTGATTCAGTGATCGGGATTTTCCATTCCATGTTAGGGGCCGCGCATAAATTATGTAAAGTGTTTGGGGGAGAAGAGGTTGGTCAATGATTTTCCTTCGTTGAAAATTCAGCTAGTTTGTTCAAAATTTGTTTTGTTTTTGGTGAAAATTATTATTATTATTTTTACGAAAATCCAACTATTTTATTTTTGGTTGAAAGTTTATCATTCTTAGTGGAAAATTCACGTATTCTGTTAAAAATTCGTCTTTTATGATAGAAAATCTTTTTTTTTGTTAAAACTGCAACTGTTTGGTTAAAAATGAATCTGTTTTAGTTGAGGATTCAAGTTTTTCATTGAAAATTACTCTTTGTTGGTCAAATTCCAATATTTTTCAATTTAATTTAAATTATTTTTGACTGAAATAGCAACTATGAGTTTTTTTTGTTAAAAATTCATCTTTTTGGGCTAAAAATTAATGTTTTTAACTAAAAATTCATCGATTGGATTGAAAATTCAAATCTTTTGTAGAAAATTAAGTTTTCCCTTGAATTTTTTTCTATGACGAAACTTCAACTGTTTTATTCATGGTTAAGATCAGGTCTTTTCAACTTTCAAAATTCAACTATTTGGTTGAAAATTTATGTAATTTTTCGGCAATCCGTGATTTTTTTCATTCAAAATTGATATTCTTCTGTAAAAAGTCAACTGTTTTGTACAAAGCTTGTATTTTGGCTTGGAAATTGAACATTTTGGGTGACTTTTTTTTTATTGACTGAAAAGTCTTTCTTGGATAAAATTTCAACTCTTGAAAATTCATCATTTTGATTTGAAAATTCATCTCTTTTAGTAGAAATAACATTCTTTTTCTGTTTGAATGCAACTTTTTTGTTAAAAATGGATCTGTTTTGGTTGAGGAATCAACTATTCGGTTAAAAATTTGTCTTCTTTCGTACAATTACTGTCTTTTTGACTTAAAATAAAAATCTTTTCTTGGTCAAAGCTAATACATTTTTATTGAGAATTCATGTTTTTTGGTTAAAAATTCATCTACTTAGTTGAAAGCTGAACTACTTTGTTAATTCATAAGAAACAGTAAGATTTTATCAAAAACCTCCCCTCGACCCAAATCCTTGTACGTTATTTTTGGATGACCCCTAATTAAATTTACGAAAAAAATATAGTCAAATATTACGTAAGATAGGGCTGGGGTGCAAATCTTACGGATCACAAAAAAAGGGGGGGTACGTGCTTCAAACTTTCAGAAAACTTGCAGGACAGCTTTTCTCGTTTTCGGTTCCCTAGATTTCTGGCCCATTCGTAACATCAAAACGACTTAAGTATTCTATAGAGGAGTAGCCTTTGCTATTCCTATATAGCATACCTATTATTTTCGTTATTGGCAGCCCTATAGCAACTATTCAATTTATGACTATCATAAACGTCTGTTCGATATAATAATTAATTATAATCTTTAATTCTTTCAAAACTTTTGCAAACTCCTAATATTTGAGAAATGTGTCAAATCATCTGATAAATTTTATCTATTGTTAGTGATTTTTATGAAACATATAGCATCCGTTCTCTAAAGGGTAATGAAAGAAAAATGCTTTAATAAATTTAGAAAAATTAAAAAAACTTTGGAGATATTTTTAATTGAAAATTTTGGTGCTTTTTTTAACTTTCATAAATTTGGTTACTTTAATGATACTAAGATGAATTTTTTAATATTATTCGGTAAATCATCCAAAATTTCATTGTTTTCAAAGTTCATTTCTCCTTAAAGTACCAGAACGTACCAGGTTGGCAATGGAGCATAAAAAACACCTAGATGATCTAGACATTTTTGTATGCTTCATAACCAATTCAGTAACGTTCTGGTACCTGACGGAAAAAATAATATTTCGGATCAATGAAATTTTGGTCAAATGAATACTTACCAATTATTAATTTGATTAATTAAATTCAATTTAATTTAATAATTATTAATTATATATTATAAGACACAGCTTTAAGAAAAAATACATTTTAATTCCCTTGTAGATAACTTACAATGCCCTATTAAAGCCCTTTAATTATAAAAATGGGATCTCTTCTTTCTGGAAAATAATTAAAAACATACGCTCATATCTGAGAGAGCACCATAGAGTCTGAAATCTGGGGTTCATGCATACGAACGTACAGGGTACGAGCGTACTTTTGTAATTATTTCTCAAAAGCTTAGAGAAATGCCATCTTCACATTTAAGAGGCTTTTGGAGGAAATTGCAACCTATCTATAACAAAAATTGCCCGCCAACCAGCACTTTCGACATAAATTTCATATGAAGCCGCGCATAAAATACGTATAGTCTTTTATATGGGGGGGGGGGGGGGGTCAAGGATTTTTCTTTGCGATCTTACAGGGGGAAAGAGGATTGTGGTCAGAACCATTTTCTACATAAGATCTTTTGTGGCAATCTTCCACGAGTTCGTTGATCACGTAAGTTGGTCAATTTATTTATCAAAGAGTAAGTCTGCAACAAAATTATTAATAAGTGCCTGAATAATTGATCATTTTACCTAAACTTAGTAGATTTACATTATTATGGTGCGTATCTCACCGGGAAAAGGCTGGAATTTTGAATGTGATTCAGTGACCGGGATTTACCATTCGATGTTACGGGCCTTGCATAAATTACGTAATGTCTTTTTGTTGGGAAGGGGCACGTCAATAATTTTTCTATATTGTAATACATGGCGGCGGGGGGTACGTGGTCGAAAAAATGTTGTAAATAAGTTATTTTGTTGGAAATTCAATAACTTGGTTAAAATGTCATCCTTTTTTATTGAAAATTCAACTGTTTGGTTAAAAATTCGTCTTTTTGGTTTGAGAATTCACTTCTTTTTGTAGAAATTTCATATTTTTTGTGTAAATATGTAACTGTCTGGTGGAAAATTAATCTGTTTCGATTCTACAAGAACCTGTTTGTAGAAAATTTATTTTTTTTGTGGAAAATTCGTATTTTTGGATCGACAATTCAAGAATCTGGTTGAAAATTCAACTGTTCTGCTGAAAGTTGTACTACTTTGTTGAAAATGCGTTTCCTTCGTTGAAAATTCAAGTTTTTTGTTTAAAAATCTGTTTGTTTTTGGTTGAAAAATATTAATTTTTCATAATATTTCAACTATTTCATTTTTGGTTGAAAATGTATGATTTTTAGTAGAAAATTCCTACATTTTCTTAAAAATTTGTCTTTTATGGTAGAAAATTAATCAGTTCGGTTGAAACTGTAATTATCTTTTTTTAAATTTATGTATGTTGTTGAAGATTCGTCTTTTATGCTAGAAAAATGTTTTTTCTTTTTGTTAAAATTGCAGCTGTTTGGCTGACAATTAAATTTTTTTAGTTGAGGCTTCAAGTTTTTTGTTGAAAATTCGTCTTTATTGGTTAAATTCCAATATTTTTTTTTATTAAAATTATTTTTGACTGAGAAAGCAACTATTAGATTTTTTGTTAATAATTCATCTTTTTGTATTAAAAATTAATGTTTGTAACTAAAAATTTATCTGTTTGATTGAAAATTCAATTGTTTTGTTGAAAGTTACCTTTTTCCTCGAAAATTTATATTTTGCGGTTGAAAATTTAACTGTCTTGTAGAAAATTCGCTTTTGCAATTGAAAATTATTGTTTTTGTAATGGAAATGCAACTGTTCTATTCTTGATTAAGACTTGATCTCTTCAAATTTCAAAATTCGATTATTTGGTTGATAATTTGTGTATTTTGTCCACAATCCGTGATTGTTTCGTAAAAAAGTAAGTTTCTCGGTTAAAAATTCAAGTATTCTGTACAAAGCTTGTCTTTTTGGACTCAAAATTCAACATTTAAGATTTTTTTTTCCTTCATTGTGTAAAAAAACCTTTCTTTGCTCAAATTTCAACATTTGAAAATTCATCAATTCGATTTGAAAATTCATCTCTTTTGCTAGAAATTACATTTTGTTGTTGTTGAAAATGCAACTTTTTGGTTAAAAATCGATCTGTTTTGATTATTGTGTTAAAAATTCGTCTTTCTTGATTTAATTAGACTGTTTCTTATTTAAAATAAGAATCTTTTCTTGGTTAAAGCTATTGCATTTTTTCATTGAGAATTCATGCTTTTTGGTTGAAAATTCAATTACTTGGTCGAAAGTTAAAGTACTTTGTTAAATCATAATAACCTGTATGATTTTATTAAAAACCGGTCCTCGACCCAAATCATTTTACGTTATTTTTGGATTACCCCTGAATAAATTTACGAAAAAAATATAGTGAAATATTACTAAGATATGC
>CAKNXH010002450.1:506227-534837 GCA_932178445.1 Andricus quercusramuli
GTCTTACGGATTATAACAAAGGGGTAACGTGCTTCAAACTTTTCGAAAACAACTTACAGGATAGCTTTTCCTATTTATTCCCGTTTTCGGTTTTCTAGATTTATGACCCAATCGTAACATCAAAACGACTTAAGCATTCTATAGATGAATAGCATTTGCTATTTCTACACAGGAATAGCAATTGCTATTCCTATACAGCATATTTATTAGTTTCGTTATGGGCAGCCCTATACCAGCTATTCGATTTACGACTATCATAAACGTCTGTTCGGTATAATAATTTATTATATTCTTTAATTCTTTCAAAATTTTTGTAAACTCCAAATATTTGAGAAATTTGTCAAATTATCAGAAAGAAAAATCCTTTAAAAATTTTTGAAAAATTAAAAAAACTTAGGAGATATTCGAAATTGAAAATTTTTGTGCTTTTTCAACTTTCATAACTTTACTTCCTCTCATGAGCCTCGGATAAGAAAATCGTGCCTTTCTTCAATGCAATGCATGAAAAATAATCATTAAATGCAGGATTTCCCCCGCCTGTGGCATTAACGAAAGACCCGATTTTCCTGTCCGAGTCTGCCTTACATAAATTTTATATGGGGCCACGCATAAATTACGTAAAATCTTTGAGATTGGGGAGGGGGAACAATTTTGTGACAAAAGTCATCCTTTTTGGTTGAAAATTCAATTGTTTCGTTCTGTCTCGTTTCGAGAGAATTCAGTCCTGGATGCCATTTCCTTTCGTGGCTATATTTTCCACGAGTTCGTGGATCACGTGAGTTGAACAATTTATTTATAATAGGCTAAGTCTGCATACAAATTAATAATAAGTCCCAGAATAATTTATCATTTTACGTAGACTTGGTAGATTTATATTAACATGGTGAGTATGTGACCGGGAAAAAGCTCGGAATTTCGAATGTGATTCAGTAACCTTGATTTTTCATTCTGTGTTAGGGACGGCCCACAACACTGAATATATTTCCATTCCCAAACACTTATGTGTAAACGTAAGTTTACACGAATCAATAAAAATTTAAAGTGATCTTCTAGCTGTGTGCTTTTCTAACTGTAAATTTTTTAAGCGATGGTAAGACTTTTGGAGAAGCAGGCATAATAGTAACTTATATACTTCCTCTCCGGAGATGAGGCCTCTGGGTACGCTGCCATTAATTTTCCTAAGTATATTTCTACTAACTTTGTCCGTTAGTATTTTACCACATATATTTCGCAGGATTGCATGCCTGTCCGCCCAACATTGCCCACGCATCTTTTTATGTTTTTATTGCGTATAAGCTTCTCCCAAGTTATCCTGTCGAAGCCTTTGTTTATCTTGTTCTGTATAAATGTTCAGATTTCTTTTCTGGTAGGGAAAAGTGTCAGTGATAGTTTGAAATCAGCAACTGAAGGTCATCTACAAAAGGAGCTTCCTGTAGCGAAAAGCAGCAATGACAGGAATTCTAGTTACGAAAATGGTTTGGAACGAACCACTGACCTTCATCTACAAAAGGAGCTTCCTCTAGAAAAAAGCAACGACGACCGGAATTCTAGTAAGAAAAATGTTTTGGAACCAAGCACTGATGTTCTTCCAAAAAAGCAACTCCCTGTTGAGAAAAGTAACGATGACCAGGATTCCAGATACCGAAAGGCTTCAAAGGCAGCCACTGAAATTAGTCGACAGAAGAAGCTTCCTGTGAAGGAAAGCAACGATGACAGGAAATCTAGTTACAGAAACGAAAGTAGTCACAACAAAAATAGAAGCAGAAGTTCAGAAAAACATCATAGTGGAAGTACAAAAGACAAGCACAGTCATGGTAAAAAATATTCACTTTCAAAAACAATATTCTTACTCATAATACTATAGATATCACAATGCATATTTTAGAGTAATTTATTATAGTTAGTTATATAGATGTGTATATATCCATCTAAAAAGGGGCCACGTTGGTGCTAGAGAGTAACGTTTCTTGACATATACGCGATTAAATTCCTGATATTTGGAAAACGAGACCCAAGGACTATTTTCAACACGAAGAACCGTCTTTTCGAAAAAATAATTTCAATTTGACAAGTGTCATAAGCGCACGTGTTATATTTTATCTCATACAAGAAGGATATACTTAAATCTAGTTGCTTCAGTCTTTAACTCGCAAACCAGAAATGAAAAATGTGCCCTTTTCAGCTGGATTTACACATTTATATTGACATATATTTAGATATAACAACTTATTATTTTTCTATCAAGGCTGAATATAACATTTAACAGAAAAGAAAGGAGCTTCTAATGGAGACAAAAGTAAAAGTGCAGTCCAGAACAAATCTCGCAGGTCCAGATCTAAAAGCAGCCGCATCTTATTATCACCTGCCACAGAGTCCAGGCACACGAGAACAGGCAATTCACATTCTCATGGCGGATACGGACGCATTTTGGATGAGCTGTTAGGAAGAAACACCGAAGGCAGTGGTCCTGGCCATCGTGAAGTTGAATCCAGTAGGCCCCGCGAACATTTAAAATCCAGCAGCTCAAGAAATAAACAGTCCAGAGGCGCTTCCAAAGAAACGTTTAATTTTTCGCGAAACAGCAACGCAAGCACTCGCCATCCTGGAGGGGAATTCTGCAGGACTCCAGATGACTTACAACGCAACAACTCAGACATTCAACGATTTGGAGGTGGTTCCAAAGAAATTTGTAATTTTTCGAGAAGCAGCAACGCAAGCACTCGCCATTTTAAAGGGGAATTCTACAGGACTTTAGATGATTCAGAACGCAACAACTCAGACAATCAACGACTCGGAGGCGGTACCAAAGAAACGCTTAATTTTTCGAGAAGCAGAAATGCAAGCACTCGCCATTTTAAAGGGGAGTTCTACAGGACTCGATGATTCACAACGTAACAAATCAGAAAATCAACGACTCGGAGGTGGTTCCAAAGAAACTCTTAATTTTTCGAGAAGCAGAAACGCAAGCACTCATCATTCTAAAGGGGAATTCTGCAGGACTCTAGATGATTCACAACGCAACAACTCAGACAATCAACGACTGGGAGGTGGTTCCAAAGAAACGTTCAATTTTCGAAAAAGCAGCAACGCAAGCACTCGCCATTCTAAAGCGGAATTCTGCAGGACTTCAGATGATTCACAATGCAACAACTCAGGCAATCAACGAATCGGAGGCGTTTCCAAAGAAACGCTTAATTTTTCGAAAAGCAGCAACGCAAGCACTAGCCATCCTGAAGAGGAATTCTGCAGGGCTCTAGAGGATTTACAACGCAGTAACTCAGATATTCAACGATCCGAATGCGGTTCTATAGATACATCAGGTGATTTGAGGAGCCACAATATAGAAAGCATCGATCGTGAACTTGGGGCAGGTAACATAACAATTTAAGTTTTCTTCAACGTTGTGGCTATTTGTACCGCTAGCGGTACAAATAGTGTAAGTATCTTATTTAGCCCGCTAGCGGTACGAATAGCGATTGCACCTCGCTGTGGCTATTTGTACCGCTAGCGGGAGAAATAACGTGGGTATCTTATTTTGCCCGCTAATTGTATGCGTAAGGGTATGTTGCTCAGACCGCTAGTGGGATGAAGAATGGAAGTATATTTATTTAAATAACTAATTTTAGTCAGACCGTGCCCATTAGGAAATCGAAATGATGGTGTCATTGAATCATATTGAAGTAAATGTGAGTAAATGTCATTGCTTGCTACATAACCTCAATTTCTGAGCTGACAGGCACAGGCTTGACAGGCGAATGGTGGCGTCAATTGGCAAGCGGCGTACTTATGTTTCGGCGGGAAATTTAATATTATTTGTCAGTGAAGATCAACACAATTACTTTCTACAATTTTTTTTTGAATAAGGTATTTCGGATTCGAGTAAAATATTTTTTACCACTAGTCCTAACCCTAATTATGATGAAAATAGTGATAAGCGAGATGAGGACCAGTAATTTGATTTTTGATTTATTGTTTAAGTGTTTACTAATAACATTTTTCATTGAGCCCGCTAGCCGGATGAGAGCAGTATTTATTCAACTTGCTAATTTTATTCAGTGATCAAGGAATCGAAATGCTGGTGTTATGGAATGATATTGAATTGAAGCAAAATTGAAGGCATGAATTCTGAGCTGACATTTCACAGGTCTGACAGGTGATACAGGTGAATGGTAGCGTTGAGTGACAAGTGGCGTACTCATGTTCCGGCGGGAAATTTAATATTATTTGTCAGTGAAAATCAACGCAATTAGTTTCTACAATTTTTTCTTGGATAAGGTATTTCGCATTCGAGTGAAATATATTTTACCATTAGTCTTAACCCTAATTATGATGGAAATAGTTATACGAGATATGAAGACGAGTACTCTGATTTTTTATTTATTTTTTAAATGTTTAATAATGACATTTCTCATTAACCAGGTGAAATTTTCGCATATTTGAATAATAATTTCAGTGGAGGTTTTAAGGTTTTTTATTTACTGAGTATGTTATTGAGAAAATTGTGTTTTCCCAGTCTCAAACTACCAGGTAGATTTCAAACGTTTATGTTCCGTAGATCATACAAATTAATTAGTCTAGCTGATCTCAGTACTGGCACTGAGATCTTGTTTGTGAATATTAGAATAACGGTAGGTATAGTGGCTATTGTTGTTGAGGGTACGGAGGACCAAGTGGACCATGCAAATTTTCGGGCTAATGGGACAGGGACGTCCGCGCAATTATGCTCGGGAATTTTTCCTTTGTTAGATGCAGACCTATTTAACAAACGAAGTGAGAATTTTCATTTTGAGGAAAATGAAACGATTGGTCGAAATTATAAATTGAGATTTCAGAGAGAGACCAATGAGTACTTTGGTATTTGAATCTAACTAGGTATATTGCAGGGGGTGAGGCATTGCTTCTTATGTTCCACTGTCTTTGCTCCTGTCATTAACAACTTCTGTTCAGATGACAATCCACTCTCGTGTCAAATAGATCACTTAAAAATAAAAATCAGTTAGAGTTTTCAAAAATGTGTCAAACAACGAAAGAGAATCTTGATGGTTCCAGTGGAGGTAAGTAAATATATATTCAATAATTAATTATTAATATGATTATACACAAAATAACCACATTTATGCATATAAGTGTATATTTGACTAATAAGCCCTGGAAGGGCAATTTTTGGGATAAAAACGTCGCACTGTTTGGTCAAAAGTTCGTTCTTTTGGCTTGAAAATATGCTTTTCTAAATTGAAAATTAGTATTTTTTAATGAAAATTCAAGTATTCCATTTTTTATCAAACAAACTACTAATTTCACTACTTGGTAGAAAACCAATTCTCTTAGTTAGAAACGCAACTGTTCGATTGAAAATGAATCTGTTTTTGTTAAGGATTCAACCGTTTTGTGGAAAATTTGTCTTTTTGGTTCGATTTAATTTTGTTTATTGAAAAATTAAAATATTTTGAAGTTCAACTACCAACTATTACATTTTTTATTTTTAAATAATTTTTTCAACTGAAATTCAAACTATATCGTTAAAAATTAACTTTCTTGTTAAAAGTTCGAAAGTTTTTGGGTTACAAATTCAATTGCTTCATATAGAAAATTCGTTATTTTTGGCTTAAAGATTCAACTGTTTTGATAGAAGTTTTCTTTCTTTTTCGAATAAATTTTTCAAGATGAAAATAAAAATCAAGTGATTGTTCAAAAATTGATGGAATTTGTTGAAAATGTATCTCTTTTGGTAGAAAATTAATCGTAATTGAAAATTCAACTATTTAGTGTGACATATATGCATTTGTTGACAAATTTATCTTTTTCGGTAGGAAATCATTTTTCTTGATTAAAAACGCAACTTTTTTGATAGAAGTTTTCTTTCTTTTTCGAATAAATTTTTCAAGATAAAAATTAAAATCAAGTGATTGTTCGAAAATTGATGGTATTTTTTGGAAATGTGTCTCTTTTGGTAGAAGATTTTTTGCATAATAATTCTTAAAATGTTTATTATTATAAACAGGTGAAGCATGTGACTCCACAGAAAATAATGCTGGTATGAAAGTTGGCGATACCTGTGGAAGTACCAAAGAATTACTAGCAAAAATTGATCAATTTCAAAATAAAACTTTTTCAATTTTTTACAAAAGAAATGGTTTATCAAAAACAGAAGGTGAAAAGAAGAAAGGACTGACGGTTTTACAAGATGGAATAGAATATCATACTCTGAAGCTCTGCTGGAAAAAGGACGGACACAGTCAGGCTTCACATTCGAGTGGAGAGCGACAATCTTGGTAAGAGACAACAATTACTAATTGAGAAAAAATTATTGCGATGTAAGAATAGTGGATTCAACATATAATAAAAAAATTCTATGCTGTGCTAATGTTTTCTCATTCCTTGCAGGACTTTCAAAACAAACTGTCCAGCCTACATAATGGTTGCAACAAACAATGCTGGAGACGGTTATTATATCAAAAGTATGAATTTGGATCACAACCACCCATGCACAAAAGTAACTATTTCTTTCATATTTATCGTTCAGTTTAATTGCATTTTAAATTAGAATTTGGAAAATAGTAGTGTTGGGAAGGAGGTATCGATTTTTTAGATTGATCTAGAATTTTCGTGTTATTTATTTAAATAACAATTTCGTTCCGCAGAACTGCCCCGACCCAGGCTGCTGATCGATCTCTCTAGCGATCACCCCAAGTGAAAAGCTTCACGATTGTAACAATATAAATAAATATACATATATTTGCATGATATCAAAATGTAATATGAAGATTATTTTCAAGAAAGATTTAAAGAAACATAATTTGCAACTAAACCCTTATATGTAATATAAATGGCATAAAATGGAGTATCATAGAAAAATATGCTTCCAAACATCAATGGACTTGTCTCCGTTTTCAACGTCACCTAAAAAAAATTATTTATTTTCTTTCTCAAATTTACAGGCTTTGTTTGAATGTTATCCTGAAAGTCGAAGGCTGAATATTGATGTCGCAGAAAAAGTACGTGAACATTTGAAACTGGGTGCAAATAAGAAGAGGGTGAAGCATCATGTAAATATTTTGACAGGGAAGAAGACCATATCTAAAGATTTGGCCAACCTGGTTCACAAAATTGGCAAAGGAATTGTCAAGGGAAACAATCTCCACGATGCTATACAACTTTTACAAAATGACTACGGTTAGTTTTATTTCATGCAATTTTTGAATATCAACACATTTCTGCTTTAACTATGATTTTTTATAGTCATGGAATACATTAGATTTTTATAATTACTTCATCATTTATTTAATTATTTTTGGAATATAATAAGTTTTTTTACGATTGTTAATCAGAACAATTACAATCCTTAGATTCAACCCACCAGAAGATGTCACAGAATTAAAGTTTCTCGAAATGGGAGGAAGAAAGGACAAAAATGAGGAATGTTTGTGATATGCAGGAAGGGGTTCTGGATTGGCAGAACATAGAATTAGAGCTATTAGTAAGACAAGGAGAAGAGAGATGGAGAAAGATTATGGATTCGAAGTACAATAGATGGTATATGATGGTCAAAGGGTTGACGGAACCAGAATATTTGCAAAAGATGAAAAAGGAAGACAAATGGAATAGGGTGGTACGGTTTAGAATGGGGGAAGGAGTGAGATCTTGTAGATATTGGATGGATGAAGAGGATAATTTGTGCAGAGTATGTGGATACGAGGTGGAGTCATGGGCACATGTGTTAGAGAGGTGTACAGGAGAGGAAGATGGACAGTTGAGTGTGGATGAGTGTGTGAGATGGATCTTGGATGGTAATGGACAGGGAGTGATGTGGATGAAAAAGCTGGAAGAAATAAGAGAAAGTAAGGGAACAGGGCAGAGCCAAACGGGTAATCCTCTGTGAAGGAAAGTCACTAGAAAAATGGTAAATTTTAAATCGTTGAAAATGCAATTGATGGTAAGAGAAAACGGAAGCCCTGGAAGGTCGCTCATACTTAGATTTGTAGAAAGTTAAGAATAATAGTATTAATATGACTGTTATCATGTAAGGCGAAGATTTAGAATATAAGCAGCGAATAAGTTAGACTAAGGTTGAAATGTAAAGATATGTACAGGGAGCGGAGGCCCTCAAACCCGTAAAAGGGAGAGATTAAATATACATACATACATACATACATATAATTACGCAGTTCCTAGTATCTTATTTAAAATCAGTTTGATTTCCAAGGCAATTTTATTGAAAAGAAATGCTTTAGGTGCCGATGTCGAATTTATTGAAAAGGATGGTTAACGAGGACGGTGAAGGCGACACAGAGATTGTAGCTGCTTGTATACTTATACATGAAAATAAAGAAAATCTGCAATGGTTTATGGATAGTTCAAAAAAAACCATCCATCCTGGCCAGAGGTGAAAACAGTGATGGCAGATAAAGATACGAATGAGCGTGATGTGAATAAATCCAGTTTTCCTAACGCGAAAGTACTCATTTGTATTTTTCATACAATAAGAACTTTCAATCGTGAGGTGACAACTGATAAATTAGGAATTACGAAGGCACAAAGAGATCACGTCAAAGAAATTATCAGTCGAATGGTTTACTGTAAATCAGAAGAGGACTATATGAAATATTATAATAAACTGATTAGTGAATCGCCAAAGCCAGTGCAAGATTACTTCGATAAAAATTGGCACCATTTGAGGAATGAATGGAGCACGTGTGGAGACTTTATGGTTGGAAGTTATCTGAACACGACAAATAATCGCATTGAGTCCCTGAATGGAAAATTGAAAAGTATAGTGAAGCGATTTAGTGTTCTGGAGGAATTTGTAGTTGATTTTTTAATATTGATATCAACTCGAGACACCGAGAAGGATGTTAAAGTCGGCTACAGCTTGCTGAAAAAAAAGGTTGTATCATTTCAAGACGGACCTCCTGAAGCTTATTATTTCAAGTTGCTGACTACGTATGCATTTAGATTTGTCAGAAAAGAAATCACTCAACTTAGGGAATATACGGTTATTCCCAAAGAATCTTCACTTGGCAAATTTGTTGTGCAACGTAGGACCACAACACGAGCAGTAAGCGCTACAGCATGTTCCTGTGATTTTCGCCAAGGGATGGGACTTCCTTGCAGGTGAATAAATAACTTTCAATAATTATTCTTATTTATTAATAATTATATATAATAATCATGACATTCCTGAATTTTCAACTCGATAGCTCATGCCACGTGGACATAAATATAGACAAAACATTTCAATATCCTATTGAACTGATTTTCTAATTAATTTTCTAAAAACATTTTTTAGGCATATTTTTGCAGTTCGAACCCATCTCAGTGTAACTTAAAGCGAAGATGCGCTTTGCGAAAGACGGTGGCATAAACAATACTACCAGCAAAATCATCGAGTATGCGCAAATCAGGTGTATGAAGAAACTGCACCTTCGCTTAACGTGTGCTCAGCGATGACACAAAACGTCGTGACAAAAAAGCAAATACGGCCAATGACTCATGGACAAAAATTGAAAATGGGTAAAGCCGAATTTGAAGAAATTAACCAGTTGTTGGCTAATTACTCAACGCATGAATTTGGTGACATCATGCTGTTTTTTAATGAGGTGAGAATTTTATTTTATTAAATGAATTTTAACTTCAGTACAAATTGATGAATTTTGCAGTAACTTGATTTGTTTAAGTATACCCAAAGTGAATGTATTTTTTATATTGTTAAATTTGATCTCGTTTTTCCCCTTTCAGGTAAAAACTCGACTTTCAAAGAGATTGCCACTACATCTAGCACCAGTTGATCTAGATGTAGCATATCATTCAACAGATGTTGCTGAGTTTTTGAATGTTGAGACTGAAGATGCCGCTACAATAGGAATAGCTCCGGATAAGGATCATTTGGCTAATGCTTTAGATGTCACTGATGATCAAGAGCTACTGATTACTCCAGAAGAGATTTCAACATATGAGCAGTTGCTGGATGTCATTCCTGAAATGGAGTTACAGGTAGTGCAAGCAACTGGAATGGATCAGCAGACGAGCTCCAACTTATTGTCTAGGGCAAAGACGATTTCCATGCCGGAAGTTCCCAAAGTGCGTGGCAGACCCAGAAATTCTGCAACTACAACGACTACGGGATTACCAAAAAAGAAAGTAGCCACAAGAACAATTCCGTTCCTGAGGCTGGATCTTGACGGAAAAATGAGGGGGATTTTAAAATGGTTCGTCGAAGAAAAAACTGCTGACGAAGCCATGAAGGGAATCCTCATCCAAGAATCCCTGGTAGAAATGAGGCCGGAAAAGCTGAGCTGTGGGATTATAGATGGTGACGTTAATCTAATTATTGTAAAAGACTGATTCTCAGAAGATGCTTGGAAAGCAGTCTTGCAAGCTCAAAATATAAAAAAACAGATCAACAAGCGGTACTGCGCTTGCTGCTCTGAAATTTCAGCAGAAGATAAGGCATCTGTTAGATGCGACAGATGCCTATCTTGGTTTGATTTTTCTTGCATGAACCTTAAGAGATTTCCAAAAACTAAAACATGGTTCTGTAAGAAATGTGAATGCAAATGAAATATCTAAAAATATTTTCAATTCGAAACCTAATTAAGGAGTTTTTTCAAATGACTTGGATTGGTGTTAAAAGTATTGTACTGAACAGCAATCAATTTGATACGTCACACCGTGTAGCCAAAAGCTCTTTTTGTGGACAAAAGTCTGTCCACAACCCAATTTTCAATGGATTTTTACGTTTCCTTGTAATGACTGTAAGATTTGCGGGCATATTGAGTCGGTGCTGAACTTTACATTTTGCTAAACCAAAATTTTTTATTTAACAAACAAAATGAACAATTTTTTCATCCTAACTTTTCAGATGTACCTTTTTTGCAAGATTTGCGAAATGACTAAAGAAGAGCCTAAGTCAGTGTAATAACTATCTAGCAATAGTTTTTAGTATGTAAGAGTAAGAAAAAAATGTATCATAGAAGAATGGGCAAACTGTGGATTTTGTACATAAATGTCATTTAAGGAATCAACAATTTCCTCATTAGGAAAATGTGACAAAAAGGAACAATTGGCAAGACATTTATTGTTGATTCCCCAAAGAAAATTAATACTTTTCATAGAAAAGTGGACAAACTGTTCATTTATTTATGAAAATTGTTTAAAAAAATAATATTTTATATCACTTTGAAAAAAAATAACATCTAGGAGTCACTAACGATACATTTTTAATGGGTTCCGCAAAAAAGTTAGCCCTATTCATTGAATAATGTTGCAATTATGAATTTGTTTATAGATATTGTTCAAATAATTACCAGTTGTTGTTAATTTGAAGAAAATGACAGCAAGGTGTAACTGGCAAGACCTTTTTGGTTGATTCTCCAAAAAAATGAAGCTTATTCATTGTGACATACAAAAACTGTGTATTTGTTTATAGAAATTGTTTGAATAATTGCCAAACAGCAGATATTTTCAATTAATCATATATAGGCATACATTTCTTTTATATTCTATATAAAAACCGAATTCCAAAGAACTAATAATTGCGAATCACAAAAAATGGATTTCGTTCATTAATTTGTTTAAAACATTAAAAACAATTGTTTTGCTCATTCTAACCTACTGCAAACTATTGCTAGATAGTAATTACACTGACTTACGCTCTACTTCAGTCAAGTCGCACATATTGAAAACAGATTTAAAAAAAGTACATCGGAAGAGTTAGGATTGAAATATTGTTTACTTTGTTGTTAAATACAAAATTTGGCTTTAGCCAAATCAAAATTTCCGCACCGACTTGATATACCCGAAAGCTCTACGGTCATTAAAAAAAACGTCAAAGTTCATTGAAAATTGGGTAAAATTAAAAACATAAAATGCTGTAAAATTTGTTTGGGAATGCCTGTACCAAGACAAGAATTTTATCTGTTCAAACAATTTTTGTATAATTAAAAGTTGTCCAGTTAAAGCGTTCTAACCTGTAATGGGTGAATTATATCAACCAGTGTATTGGGCAAAAAGTTTTGTCTTGTTTCAGACTTTCCAAAACCTATGTTACAGACTTGTTGTTTATAATTACGGTATTTGTTAAGAAAGCTGGTTTAAACCATTAAAGACCACGTTTGAGAAGAATGCCATAAATATTCATAATCAGGGGGCCTTCCTCGATATTTTAAGCTGAATTTACCCTCTCAGTGCTAACAGAAGTGTTAGTGGCGGCTGGATTATATAATTAGTAAAAAAATTGTCACCGATTTGTAACTATTCTTTTATAAAATTAATTTAAATGTACACCACTAAATTTTAGGTACCTTATAAGTTTCCAACATAGACTGCAATGTAAATTAATGTTTCCTATATTCATTATTTTTGTAAATAAAAAGCCTCAAAACCTCCACTGAATGAATTATTTAAATATGCGAAAATTCCACCTGGTTAATGAGAAATGTCATTATTAAACATTTAAAAAATAAATAAAAAATCAGAGTACTCGTCTTCATCTCTCTTATAACTATTTCCATCATAATTATGGTTAAGACTAATGGTAAAAAATATTTTATTCGAATGCGAAATACCTTATCCAAGAAAAAATTGTAGAAAGTAATTGCGTTGATTTTCACTGACAAATAATATTAAATTTCCCGCCGAAACATAAGTACGCCACTTGCCACTTAACGCTACCATTCACCTGTATCACCTGTCAGACCTGTAAAATGTCAGCTCAGAATTCATGCCTTCAATTTTGCTTCAATTCAATATCATTCCATAACACCAGCATTTCGATCCCTTGATCACTGAATAAAATTAGCAAGTTGAATAAATACTGCTTTCATCCGGCTAGCGGGCTCAATAAAAAATGTTATTAGTAAACATTTAAACAATAAATCAAAAATCAAATTACCTGTCCTCATCTTGCTTATCACTATTTTCATCATAATTAGGGTTAGGACTAGTGGTAAAAAATATTTTACTCGAATGCAAAATACCTTATTCAAAAAAAAATTGTAGAAAGTAATTGTGTTGGTCTTCACAGACAAATAATATTAAATTTCCCGCCGAAACATAAGTACGCCGCTTGCCAATTGACGCCACCATTCGCCTGTCAAGCCTGTGCCTGTCAGCTCAGAAATTGAGGTTATGTAGCAAGCAATGACATTTACTCTCATTTACTTCAGTACGATTCAATGACACCATCATTTCGATTTCCTAATGGGCACGGTCTGACTAAATTCTTCATCCCACTAGCGGTCTGAACAACATACCCTTACGCATACAATTAGCGGGCTAAATGAGATACCCACGTTATTCCTCCCATAGCGGTACAAATAGCCACAGCGAGGTGCAATCGCTATTCGTACCGCTAGCGGACTAAATAAGATACCCACACTATTTGTACAGCTAGCGGTACAAATAGCCACCACGTTTCTTTAACTCATCGCTCTTAAGCATCATATTCGCTACAAACCCTTCTTAATTATTATTATCCGGAGAAGTGCGTGAGGAGCTTTTAACAAAATTTTAAAGCTTTTAACAACATTCCTGTAAGAGTTTTGCGATGTGCTGATGATATCCTGAAGATGTCTGAAGTATTAGAAATAATTAGATTCATTTAAATTACCTCATCGCTATTAAGTAGTAAAGCGTGGATAAGAAACCTTATCGCTATTAAGGGCCCTGGAAATCGAGTGTAAATCGTAAAAATCGTATTCAGGCCAAACGGCGGAGCCATTTTGTCTGATTTTTTGTATAAATAATCTAAAGGGTATAAAGACTCTCGGTACAGAGCGTTTTTTTCGAAAAAAAATCTATTTTTCATGTAACAATGAAAATAAGAAAAATTACTTTTTGTGGTACAGTATTCTACTATTAAGCAAAGCAGGGAGTGGGTAAAGCAGTTATAGTGCTAAGAATTCTTTCGCGCGACCCTAGCGGAGGAGGGAAAAACTACGACCTGTTATAACTCAAGTATGCAGGTAATGAAGCGACCACTATGACCCACATGGATTCATTCAGGGCCCAACACACCGTACACGAAAACTAGGGGCCCCTACCCAAATGAGTGGGTAAATTCCCAAAAGGTTTGGTGGGTGTAGGATTTTGGTTGTGGATAATATCATGACTTGCAGATTTGAAATAAAATAAAACTAAACAAAATAATATCACAAGTAAATGTACAAAAAAACGGTTTGCAATATGCAGGCCGAATCAATGTAACGGTACAATTTTCGGCAAACTTACTCCGAAAGTAGTACTTTTTGTACATTAAATGACAATATACCTCTCTGCATATAAACGGGCAGATTATATAAACATGCAAGGTATTTATAATATGTGTCGCCCAATTTCCTCCGAAAATACCTGATTGATTCGCATTAGACACAAATAACTTTGCATGTTTGCACAAAACTCAGAGGCTGTCTGCAATAACCAGTTATAGAAGTCAATCGTTTAGTATGTATTTGGACCCTGAGAGCTTGTAAAAAATATTTCTAGTTGTAATGTTCCAACCACATATTTAAATTTTTAATTTAATTGCGCTTCTTCGTTTCCTCATTAGAGAAACGTATAAAACGTGTACTTGTTGTAACAACAAGTACACAAGTTGTTGTTATAAAATCATTGAAATATTTGTGAAAACTTTCGTATGCGTTTGAAATAATTCAAATATGGGAAATCGTGTGATATCTTTGCAATGTTTTGAAATCTTCGAAATGTGGTGGACTGTAACCTTTTTGACATCTTTGGAATTTTTGTATTCTTTTATAATCATTATGAAATGTTTATGAAATTTTGGAAATATATTGTACATCTTTCTGAAATCTGTGGTATTCATTGTAAATTGCTGAAATTATCATGAATTTTCTCATTTAAAAATCTGACATCGAGAAATAAGAATGTTTCTGTCGACAAATGAAATACCTAACTGAAAGGAGTGGCATTGAAAAGAAAACGAATTTTTCTGCCGACAAATGCCCGCATAATACATTTGTTTTAAAAATCTGCATAAAAATCCCAGTTAAAAAAATCTCACGAAGAAATTTCTCAATCGTTATATTGTTGTTATTAAAATTCCTTGCAATATAACTTTAAAAAACGTAAAATTATGGATAATCGTAGAAAAATATTCTTTTAACAAATAATTTTTTTTGTTTATTATATAATATTGTCAACGGCGATACCACGCTGAAAACACCAGTTCCCGTTAGATCACTGAAGTTAAGCAGTGTTGGGCGCGGTTAGTACTTGGATGGGTGACCGTTCGGGGAATACTGCGTGTTGTTGACCCGTCGTGGGTGTGGTGGACCCACACTGGTAGTATTTAGCCACCTAGAAACACTACCCGAATCGGGTAGTGAGGCAATGAACTTTCGAGTTCGAAATGCTAATCAATTTTTTTTTATTTATTTATTATATAATATTGGAATATCTTTGAGGTATGTTATTCTATAACGAAAAAAAAAATCCGAATAAAAAAAGGGCCCTGGAAATCTAGTGTAAATCGTAGAAAATGGATTCAGGCCAAACGGCGAAGCCATTTTGTCTGATTTCTTGTAGAAATAATCTAAAGAGTATAAAGACTCTCGGTACAGAGCGCTTTTTTCGAAAAAAAAAATCAATTTTTCATGTAAAAATCAAATGAAATACATTTTCCTCTACTCCATTCAGCGGCGAACACACCGCATAGTCGTATACGAAAACTATAGAGCCTTACCCAAATGAGTGCGGGTTCATTACATGACAATATACAATACAAAATATTAATTTTTAAAGAATAAGAATTATTTTATACTGAAAAATACGAGTTTTAAACGAAATAGTTTTCAGTTTCAACTGAAAGTGATTCATTTTTCAGAAAATATTTCAATTTCCTACAAAGGAGATGAATCATAAACAAAAATTCTGCATTTTCAGCTAAGAAATTAATGTTTCACAAATTAGTTCATCCCTTTTGTACAAGCTCTCAGGTAAAAGAAAACGAAGGCGAGACTTATATAACCGGTTATTGCAGAGACAGCCCCTGTCTTGTGCAAACATGCAAAGTTTGTGTCTAATGCGAATGAATCTGGTATTTTCTGATGAAATTTGGCGACACAGATAATTTATATCTTGCATGTTTGTATAATCTTCTTTTTTTATATAGAGAGCTAGTCTATTGTCATTGAATATACAAGGTGCTGTTTTCGGAGTAAGTTGCCGAAAATTGTACACTTACACTGAATCGGCTTGAATATTGCATGCATGAATTCGGGGGCGAATTGATTATAAGATATTATTTGTTTACAGTTTCATTTTTTCAAAGTCTGCATTTCATGATATTATCCACTCCCAACCACCTACACCCACTCAGCCTTTCGGAAATCCACCCACTCATTTGGGTAGGGGCCCCTCTTTTTCGTATACGACTATGCGGTGAATTCGCCCCTGAACGAAGTCAAGGAAAATTTATTTCTTTTAATTTTTACATGAAAAATAGATTTTGTTTGGAAAAAGCGCTCTGTACCGTGAGTCTTTATACCCATGATATTATTTATACAAAAAATCAGAGAAAATGGCTCCGCCGTTTGGCCTGAATACGATTTCTACGATTTACACTCGATTTCCAGAGCCCTTTTTTATTCGGATTTTTTTTTCGTTATAGATTAACATACCTCAAAGATATTCCAATATTATATAATAAACAAAAAAAATTATATGTTAAAAGAATGTTTTCTACGATTATCCATAATTTTACGTTTTTTAAAGTTATATTGCAAGGAATTTTAATAACAACAATATAACGATTGAGAAATTTCTTCGTGAGATTTTTTTAACTGGGAATTTTATGATAATTTCAGCACAATTCCTAATTTTTTTATTAATAGTATGATTTTTAAAACAAATGTATTATGCGGGCATTTGTCGGCAGAAAAATTCGTTTTTTTTTCAATGCCAGTCCTTTCAGTTAGGAATTACATTTGTCGACAGAAACATTCTTATTTCTCGATGTCAAATTTTTAAGTGAGAAACTTCATGATAATTTCAGCAATTTACAATGAATACCACAGATTTCCGAAAGATGTACAATATATTTATAAAATTTCATAAACATTTCGTAATGATTATAAAAGAATAAAAAAATTCCAAGGATGTCAAAAAGGTTACAGTCCACCACATTTCGAAGGTTTCAAAACATTGCAAAGATATCACACGATTTAGAATTAGATTTTTTTTTTAATTACCTCATCGCTATTAAGTAGTAAAGCGTGGATAAGAAAGCTTATCGCTATTAAGAAGGGTCAACCGTAAATGAGAAGTCGTTGCATGACATTATTCAGTACGACTTCAAAAAAAGCCTTTTAATAAAAATAAATCTAGGTGAAAGTGTAATAAATGGGGGATTTTTTTACTGATTAAATACTTAGAAACACTTTTCCAGTCACTGAAAATGTTATTAACTTGTTGTAGCATCTAGAATTTTTAATATTCATTCCTTGGAGTAAAAACAATTTTATTTCTCATTATTAACTTCTAATCGTTGATTTTCAAATAGAAAAAGTATTTAATACAATTTTAAAAGCTTTTGAATCATATCAATTAAAACTCTTGGAAGATAAAACATTTTGATAGTAAAATGTTTTAAATAGATTAACTGTAAACATAGATTAATGAGTGAGTTATAAAAATTAAGCTACCGTATTTAAAATAGAATAATAACTAACTCTAAAAAAAGGTTAAAAATGAACAATTCTAAATATTTTTCAACTCATAAGCTTGACAAATTAAAATATTCGAAATCGCAACCATTTAAAAAACACTGTTTTAAATCTAAAGCCTCAATATTTGAAGAATTGTAAATTTCAGATTGATGCTGGGTCAGTATACGTCAGGAATATCAGGATCTGCAAGTGGTTGCTTGATTTCAGGTAAACTTCGTGAAATTATAGTGTTATATAAGAGACATTTTGGGTCTAAAGGATTTTTGAAAATTTTCAAAATTACGGGAGTTACGTCATGTTTTTTTTTATAAAAATTGTATGTTTTGTAGATAAGGGTATATGCTTTAAATTGAAAATTCCAAAAAAAATTTGGTTTTCAATTTTGACAAAAAAAAATGACCAAAAAAGGTTTGAATTCAGTTTTTCGTGAAGAAGGGAAAAAATTTCTCTTTTCTTGTTAAGACGATTCAATTCCTTATAATTTCACCTTCAATTTGAAAACTAATGAAAACGAAACTCATTTTTTCGTTATTTGCAATGATTAGCTACTTAAAATCCATAGATTTTGTATGACACGCGACAGATACTAATGTGCAATTACAATTAGTCAAAAATAGTCAACTTTTAACTTTTGTTTTTTTTCAGAATTTTCACTGTTTTGTGACTGTTTTTTTTCGGGCATTGAAAAAAACTATTATCTTCATTAATTCTTTTCTTTGAATTCCTGTAAAAAAAACAAAAGAAATTGGGCGGTTCCTTTTTTACACCTTGAGAATTTAATCTGGGGAATGATTTAAAAATATATAAGTTTGTTTATCATTATCAATGTTGCCAAGTAGTAAACAATTTGCAAATCTAATATGATGTTAGTACTAAGTTAATTATCACTGAGCAAGATTTGAAAAATTTTTGTATTGCCTAGTTTAACAAAGTACCTAATTTGTTTAATTGCAATTTTAATATTGTTGCCGGTCATGCAACGTTTTAACAATAATTTAAAAAACGATCATTTGCGTTATGTATTTAGTTTTGCAAATCATATAATAGTTTCTTCTCAATGGAAAACAGCAGAAACAATATTTTGCAAAACCTTCGGTATTTTCGCTGGGGAGTGATTAACAAAATAATAATCTGTTGATAATTAATAATGTTGTCGTATCACGAACGCTTTGCAAATTTAATACAGGGTAGTGACTGAATTTATAATTACTCACTCAAGTATGCAAAATGTTTTGAATTTTCGTGGAGCGATGGGGGGGGGGGGCAAATTTTGCAAATTACTTTCTTTAAACAAATTGCCGACCCGATCACGTTTTGAAAAATTTTATTTTATGTTCAAAACATATTAAAAAACAACTATACAATTTTTTTGAAGAGCTTAGAAATTTTTGTTAATTGACTCGATTTTTATGTCTAATTTCACTGGTCTATTGCTGAAAAATGAGATTTTGGTTAAAAAAGCGTTTTCGATGATCAAAAAGGGCTGGTCAACCAACCTACAGCATGTAGACTACTGACTACAGACAGACACGTAGACACCATCGTAAAGAGTATTTTCTCTGCCTCAGAGGGGATTCAAAACGTGTAAATTTAATGAAAACTGGCGAAGTCAAATTTTGCATAGAACTAATACCTTCTCATTTAGGATGAGAATACCAAAATATTAAACAAAAGTATCAAATTTGTTAAATATTTCGAAAGATAATAAAACTGAACAAATACCTCGGCAAATAAATTTGCCTCATTTCATCTAAATTGAGTTATTTTGTATTAGCACTTTATCATCTCGTCAAACTCTTAGTATTTTTTCCGACTTTACAATCAATCGTAAGAACTTAAACCAATTTTTCAAACTAATTTCATAATTTTGGTTGGAAATGCTCAATCTTGGCAAATGTTTGAAACTTAAACTGGTTTCCCTAAAAAGCTGCAATAAGTGGAACTCAAAGCTGATTCTTTCTACATAGAAATCATACCTTGATTCTTCATACATTTACTATACTGTAATTTTAGAGAATTTTTCTGAAGTGCATCACATTTATTTTAAAAGAAATTACCTTTAAATATGTTTAAAACTTAAAGAATATACCAAAGTAGAATAGAGGATCAAGCACCTACAATGAATAAACAGAAGGGATTTTCATTAATGTTGTGCGATGTTTTATTTTCACGTAAGGATTTTCTTTTGTGATACAATATAATGAGCGATAATGTATCTTACACGTAATATTTATGTACATTGGCATCGAAACATATTATTACAAAGTAAATTATTCTATTTTTCGCACAATAAGTTCACTATAGTTAACTCTTTCATAATCATTCATTAGTCTAACTAATAGATTCTATGTATTTCAAATTCACAATAATATACATTAGGTTTGTATACACGACATATACACTTATAGTTATTCACGTATCTTAAGAAGTATGCTTGTTTCATAAAATCGAAATGACTTTTCTTCATAAAAATCGTATACACTCAATTTCACTCGAAAGGTATGCTTACAAAAAATGGAAACAAATACCATAAAACATTTAGAAAATAATTAAATTAATGACGCCTGACATTTTTTTCAATATTAACTAAGATTCACGCGGAGTGTGTTTTAAATGTTTGTTTGATACTATATATATATATATGCAATCAAGTGCAAATAAACACGTGTTTGTCTACTTACAACTATACAAATATTTTTACTTGCAGTCCATGAGTTTTCAATTTCTGCTTACATACTTTGTTTTATTTTCGCGCTTCCTCTTTATTTAGAGATATTTACAAGTCTTCCCGCTACTGGCCGACTTTGATATGGCTGAGTATCCACTTGATAACAATAATAATACTAGCAATTATTTATGGCAGTAGTAAGCAACCAATGAAAATATAAACGATTGAACAATATATGAATATAATATACAAATGCTTCACCATTCGAAAATCAAAACCAATGAAAATACATTTAAAAAATGTCATTTTTTGCATTTTATCGACTGCTGAACACGCATACATTGACTTGATGTTTAGATGGAACCTATATTTACTGGTAAATTAACGGTCGTAAAGCAAAGAGCAATATAAATGCAAGAAGCGCATACTGTTGTTCATGATGATTTAATCATTGACTTCTGACATAATCTTTTGACTAAAATAAATGTACGTGCATATACTTCTTTTGCATAACTCAGAAAAGAAATACATGATTTTGATTCGTTAATAGTTTCATCATCAGTCATCATCAGAATCCAAGTTATCATCGGGTTCTCCGTCATCATGGGCAGTTGCCTTCGAAAGAGTAGTTTCGCGAGAGTTAATTCGCCAAGGGTGATATAGAAGCCTGGTATCTTGTCTCGAATGAAATGTCCCTGCCGACCTGGTGAACTGCTAAACCACTTGGTACTTCTGATCAGGAAGGATGTAGTTGTCCGAAGATTCTGCGGGACATGCGGTAACATCATTCGAGTTTGAATTTAAATGGTGACCAGCTAAATGAGAAGTCAGGGTCACGTTGTGGTGATATTGTGGATGGTGATAGTTGCTCTGTGGACTATGGTGCATATGTGATATCTGCGACTGATAATAATCTCCTGGTGTATAGGGATTCTGATAGCCGTTATAAGGTTGACTAGCATAACACTGGCTAGGATTAACAGCACCTGGTGAAGCAGAACTCCATGTGAAACCGTAATCACTATGATGAATCTGATTCATAGGAGGTGGATATGAAGATGGTGGTAATTGGCTGGAACCGGGAGTCAAGGGTGGCGAAGGCGTTGTTAATGCGCTGCTAGCATTACTTCCGCCCGTCGGCGTTGCTCCAAGTCTAGGATACGAGGAGTTTGTTGGTAATAAAGGTGAATTTTGACCTGGCGCCTCTTTGACACGCGGTGGCGAAACGGGCGGCGTCCGTCTTTGAGGTGTTGGGGCAATTTTGCTACTTGAAGAAGACGACCGTGAAGCAGGTCGTCTTGGTGCCACGTTTTGTTGTTGCTGTTGCTGCTGCTGTTGTCTACATTTTGCCCTTCTGTTTTTGAACCAGACCTGTAAACAGAAAAATAGTAGAGATAAAATTGAGAATAGTAATGAATATTTATTAGAAGAATTATTTTTAATTTCTCTCTACTCATCGATATGAGCAAAGCCAAGACTGAGCATATATGTATGTATATATATATATATATACATATATATATATATATATATATACGGTCGACTGGAGGCGGAATGGGAGTTAATCGGTGCAATGAGAAAGTAATCGCGGGCGGATGGGCGTAACATTTCATTAAATCGCAACAATAACAACATATCCTGGTACAGAAGGGAGAATGAGAGATCTGGGCACTCGGGCGAGTCACCCCTGGGATTCTTCAGTGGAACCTACACGCGCAAACGAAACCGTACACTATACGTTAAATTCTCGTGTAATAGTGAGTGTGGTTCAAATCAAGAACTGTGGCATGACTGTAACAACAAACATACATGATCCCTGTAGTAGCTTGTATATATATATATATATATATATATATATATATATATATATATATATATATACTTACAAGTGGAAAAAGTATGCCTATATACGTGCGGTAGGTAGAGTCTAGATAGGTAACAGGGCGGAGAAACGAGAATAGAGGGACAAAAAGCCCCCTAGTATGCCGCAACCTCGTGCACACCCCTGTAATCCTCGTACAATGTGGCTAGGGGTACGATCATATGAATCTATGCTTGCCTTTGAAATCGGGTTCCGTTGTTGTTATTGTTATTATCATTGCAGTCGTCGTTATTATTGGCTAGCTCATCGCATACGACCCCAGTACTACACACGTGTAAAGAATATCTTTCGATCACAATCATCGGTTGCAAGTTTGATATTCACTCTGGCCAGCATTAATAATAGCAATCTGTGGATACTTTTCTGATTTCCACAACATTAAAAAGAAAACTATTACTTCACGTCAGATTTCAAATTTGAGAATGCACTTTAACAAAACAGAACTCTAAGTTTTATTTAATGTTAAATGTAAATAATAAAAATTTTAAAATATAAATCAAAGAAATTTGATTTCGATATTACTTTTTAACAGAGAGACATTACGTATCAACTGCGAGAAAAACGATCCTCGAGGTAGGAAGAAGACAGCCCATTAACACCCCGTGTTTACACTACGACACCCCTTCGCGACAAGGCGCAAACTGAAAGCCACCCTGAACTAGCAGCAACCCCAATTCTAACCCAACCGCCCGCGGCTCCTAACAGTGCCATTGCCTCCTCACCGAAGAGGGCAGCAACCGCTGATGTTTATATATCCGTACCGAGGTGCAAATTGCACACCATCTGGTTTACGTCCGCCAAGTTTGAAAACAATCCCGAAACCCCACATGCGTTAAGCGGCGATGAAACTATATACTGCTATACTATTTTGTACTATTATAATATTTTTCTTATTTGTTATCTTAATACAAGTTGAGCAGCCTGCTCTGATGACTCCAACAATAATTACTGTCCAATTAGAGTCTAAGGGTGTCTCTTTATTAATCGTTAAGGTAGATCATTATTAACCAAGTATTTCACCAATTTTATTATTCATGTGTACACCCTTTTTAGACATTTATATAGGGTGTCCACGCCAGGGCTTACCGAAAAGTATGCAACCCGTCTTATACGCCAATGCTATTCTTATGGCCGTGCAGAGTGGGTTGCATACTTTTTGGTAAGCCCTGGCGTGGACACCCTGTATATAGAAAACTCTTATTTGTTATGTATCCCCTACCGTTTGTAGCAAGATTTTGATCAGAAGAGCTCGCATTTGCTTGAAATTTTGGCCTAGGGAGAGGAAAACTGCAGTAAACCTTTCCCGAGCGAAACCGGTTACCGACAGTCGAATTAGAATGTAGACATTCGATATCATCCAGTTTTCACGCGTTAAACCTTCCACTCGAAAAATGCAGTTCTAAATGATAAACGAGAATAACGAATGGTACCCATCCGAACGTCGACGAGTCGAGAATCAGCGCACAGCTACGGACGTCGGTTAATCAAAGTAATGGTTTCATATTTTTCTTGTATATTACACAAATGTTTATTTGTCGATACTTGGAAAAATCGGGAGCACATCATGAACCTGTGTACATTGTACACTTGTGTGTAATCTCATCTCCCATGGCATGCTCAATTCAGGAATAGAAACGCATTAAAAATAATTTTCTAGTTATTCCTCTTTTTACACGGAACAACTGTGGATACGAAGTATCCATTCGAAGATTTTATTATTACAGTACTTTGTAGACATCTTGACATGAATATTCTGCAATACATTAACCATGGAAAAAGTTGTTGGTCCAGATAGGAAATGTTCATCTTACTAAGTAAGTGTACAGTTTTGTAGAGTATCATTTGAAGGCCTAAAAATTTGCTGTGCTTTTTAATCAGATATAGGCCCTATGATTGAATACGGAACTTATCGGATGCATACGTATCATATATAATTCATCAATTTTAAAGTTAATTCATCACACGTGAAGTATTTAGTTCGAATACATTAACGGTTGATTTTTTATGGCTTGTGTAAAAAGATTCGCCCAAGTGGAGATTGCAAAATGACGGATGAACATCGAACGGGCAAAGCGACTGACAGACATAGAGAAATAACGCAGCTGCGGTGTTCTCGTGCAGACGTATCTGACGCTGTACGCAGGGGCTATAATCCACGAACAAATCAACTAGGTTGTGCTCTATATCCTGCATTTCTATGTTGCTATACCTTCATATGTATACAGCGATCCTAGCACCCGCTCATCCTACTCTGATAATCGTATAAGTGTGCAAGTGCATACAGACGCACACAAAGGTACGAATAAGCAAGAACGAGCACGACTGCATGACTACGCTGCACACATTACACATGCACACGTGCGTATGCATGTGTGCATATTTTATGTGTGGATACCCTTTCTAGTTGCGCGCCATTCACAACGGCTTAACTTCGTGCGGAAACTCCAGGACAGATTTTCCTCGCTTTTGTACTATTTTCACGACGCTGACGCTTTGCAGTCCCACAGCATGCCATAGCTCTTTGGACTTAATCTTGGGACCTATATAAAAATGTTGGGATCCTTCAAGCAAAGAAAACAAAAAACATCAAAGAAAATTGTAGGGAGAAATCTCTTTAGGTACCAATCAATGAGCTCATTTTTGCCACAGGCAAAAGTGATGAGTTTTTATAAAAAGATGCGTTTCTCTGTGGTTTTAGATTATACCATAGGACGGAAGAATGTCCCAATTTTTGCTTTCTACCTAGCCGTCAACTGTTGAATTAAGAAGGATCTTGTTCAATTTCTTGCAAGTCTTCTGTATTTCTCCGAAAGTTGGGAGCTGTTCTCTTTTAGTTATAAAAATGTAGTCAAATTAGTCTATGTTCATTTGTTTGTTTTCTAGTAGGTTTATAAAATTCCAAAAGATTTTTCTACTAAGTGTGCCAAAATAACTCGAACTTCATAATAGTGTGCTATACATTAGGGGAATAAAGATGTTACAAGAATCGCAATAAAAGTGTCAACGAGACCGTTGGCTCATCTATCAATGTTCCAGCTGGAACAATGGCAAAACTTAGAGGAAGGGAAGTTCGACAACTTCGCTCAGTGTGTAAATACCTTAAATCTGGTTTGAGCTTGCAAGAGCACGAAGCTTTTTGGATGGAAGATTCTTGTTACATTATGCGTTCATATGCCACGCATAATAATTTGCAATGAGTTGACAAATTTTTATTGTCTCGTAAATAAAAAACTTTGTAACTCTAATTTAATTAATTCTATACTATGGCCTAAATTTTCTTTGGAAAGCATGTACAAAACGTAATTAATATTATTCACGGCACAATTTTTGCACTGTTTTTAGGGCTTGAAGAAAGTTTAAAAAATAAGTTACGTATAACAATAACAACATGCTCTTGGTAAACAAGCGTTGGGAAGGCACGATTGCGTATACAAATACGTTAAATAATTACAACATGTCAACATCCATTTTACTCTGTGAATATATTTAGCTTTGCCTCAGCACTTCAATAGTCCCTTTGTACCAAGTGATTAGGAAACCATATGCGTAATAATTGGTTGACATTTTAAAGAAGTAGAAAGTTTTATCAAGATAACAAACATACCAAATAAGACACCTCGTAAAACTACACTGTGACTTGGCCGTCGCGTCGGATTCTCCAGTCTATATAAGGTTCGCGGATTCACTAATAAAAGCATTGTTTTAATCTAGATCCTACTTTTTATATCTATCCTAACAAGGCAATATGTAACTAGAACGTAATTGGAACGTTCTAAAAACGTTTCTTGGACGTACGAGTCAAAAGACGTTATTTGAACGTTTTAAAAACTGTCCTAAGTCATACCAAATAATGTTCTGAAAACGTTTCATGTTCCAAGTACGTCCTTAAAACATCTCTGGAACATTGTATGTTTAAGGAACGTTATTTGGACTGACTTAGGACCTTTTTGAGCCGTTCTGATGACGTTTTTTAACGTTTGTGCCCACTGCGAAGGATCAAACATACCTGCGTATCGTTTTGTTACGTGGATTGATAATGAAGTCTCATTATTGATTTGATTAATTGTGATTTTAAAAAATGTATTCTAGACTCCTCTGATAATTATTTTAGTGATAAAAGTAAAACCGTAAGATAAAATATTCAGGACGGAAACACAAAATTCGGGAAGGGCACTATTTTCTGAACTTTGTGAATACGATAAGCAATTTTGACTATTTTTTTTTTTGCTATTATATATTCATATATGATATACCTGTACTCTGGATTCCGGTAAGTTAATCTTAAGGGCAACTTCTTCTCTCATGAATATATCAGGATACCTAGTCTTCCCAAAAAGAGCCTCCAAGACATCCAGCTGAGCTCTGGTAAACGTCGTTCGTTCGCGACGTTGTTTGCGTTGATTCATACCTTAAATAAGAAAAGAGGATGATTATTAGATTGAATCCAAAATATTTAACCTTATACGCGTATTTCAAATATAGAAAAATTTTGGGAGACAAAAATATAAATGAACGGTGAAGACTTATGTACTAGCATAGTAAATTCATGGAAACTTTTAGAAATATACGGATATTTTTCTGATAAAAACGATGCAAGTTATCATAAATAAGTGACTCATCTTTCTTATAGATCGCCCATTTTCATTTTCCTACCCTCTATTCTCGGTACCTTAAGTGTACATGCAAAAATAGTGAAAGTAAACAGAATCTTATCTTCGACCTCATAGAGTACGTTCCTCCTAGGTATTTGGTATCTTTACCCTACCCTCTTTTCATCTCAAACGAGAGCTTAGGCTTTTTACTTCAAGAACCTTCAAGTTAAAAATTGTCATAAGAATTATTTATTTACGCAAATAATAAGTCATCCGTAAGGATTCTGTATACCCCCGTAAGATTTTTCTTACCCCCTCCCTCCTTTTCTTTTATGTTGAAAGCAGGTTTTCATTGAAAGAGAGAAAAAAACCTTGTATCTGGTACAATATTTATTTGTGATACAAGGCCCTTAGCGGCACTTTTTCGGCCAAGTATGAAGTTAAAGTTCGAGACGAAATAGACGCGAAGGCGAGGCGTAGCCGAGAACACGATGAGTACTCCAACTTCACATTCGGCAGAAAAAGTACCGCTGAGGCACTCCATCTATACCATCTCCAAGCGACTGGTGTCAACTGTCAGGTGGTATATATGGACAGCGCCATAATTCGTTAGCCAATCAGTTTACAGAGTTCGTTGGTGGAGAGTTTCTTTAACGTCCTTGGCCAAGAAAGTGTACATTCTAGGCCTATATACATGCGCATTCGCTATTTCACCCCGTGTGCACTGTTCTACGCCGCATACTTGTCACAATATAGTAGTAAGCTCTAGACGAATAGAAATACGGGTTTGAGGCTCGTTTCGAGGTGCTCAAATCGAACTTATTATGGAGGCACCTTGCGCCAACCATACCCAATAAAATCGTCTCGTAATACTCAAACGAACCTCAAATATTAAGCGGGTCTTGTACGGATTATGGCACGAGTCAGATCTGTCTACTTTGTGTACCGCAATATGTTTTGTAAGGAATGCGGTGAATTCCTCATTTGAAAAACAATAAAAACAAACTTTCCGGCAAGATTGTAAATGTATGGTAAGTTATTGCTTTGAGCTAATATACATCTTTTTGTTTAAAAAATGACATGTGCAACCCCGGAGCCTGATCAAAAAGTTTTGACAGTGCACGGAAAAAAGTGGACAGTTAGATTCACTTTTACGTATTGTTAACTTGAAGTTTACTTGTTCGCATTGTACAAGAAACAATTCAAATAGTTTTTGATACTGAATGAGATCTCAAAATATACGAAACCTAAATACTACTTCAAATTGTAAAAAAAAATATTACTAGAACAAGTAGCTTCAATAACTATTTAAAATAGTACAGTTGAACATGTAAACTGTATTAATAACTAATTTTCACAGTAAGCAAAGAATTGTGAGTTTGAATTTCACAAGTAAGTTAAATCTCCTTTTTCGCATTGCAATAAGCACTGCACGAGATATTCAACCTTACTATTTGAAATTGTAAGTAAATTCAGTGGCAGAACTAGAAACGTGTAGGCCCCCTCCGCAACATTTTTTAAGTGGTCCGTTTGAAATTAAAAGAATAAGGACGACTTACAACTTGCTTATCAGTAAAACAACATATTTTCGCCCACTGACATGTTACAAAATGAAATAAATTGTCGGAAACTATTTTATAATGTTTTCCCTTTCATCATAATATTAGTTGAGATAATTATTATAAATAAACATAGTGACCCAGGCGGAACATAGTGTGAAGTATTATATATAATATTTATTTATTTGATATATTTTTTGCATAAAACAAATGAATATTATATAT
>CAKNXH010002450.1:539837-551301 GCA_932178445.1 Andricus quercusramuli
TCGATTGAGATAATATTGAGGATTCTGAATAAGATTTACAAAAACGTCTTTTTTTCTTATGGGAAATACATGTTAAACTTCATGGGGCTCGCGCCACCCCTAAATATCATTTTTTTTCAAAACAAAAAAAACGCATTTATTTTTGTGCGGATTCGAACAAATTTGGGGGGTGTCCCGATAAAAATTCGAAAAAAAATTTTTCCAATGCATTTTTAGACCACCCTAATGACCACCCATCTCACGGATGTGAGACGTGGCCATAGGTGTATTTTACCGCGGTTCTACTGGGGGCCATTGACATTTTTTCCAGATGGCAGTTGCTCTTAGTGGTACCCTGCGGTGGTTGTTTAACTTTTTTTTAATTATATATATATATATATATATAAATTACTAATAATATATTTACTGTGTGAGTTAATACTTCTAAGCAAAATATTGTTACCAAACTCGTTACAAAATATTATATATCATCTGTAAGAGATTAATTTTACAAAAAATTTAATAAACTTTTATTATCATTTCTTAGTTAGTTGGCCACCTTTTTCTCAGAGAAACCGCTTGACCGAGCACCGAAAAAACGATATTCTAATTTTGATAATTTCCCAATAAGTTTAAGAATATTTGCAACCTGAATAGGCGCCAAGAATATATTCTTAATGTACGATGCAGGCCCTCTTACCTTAAGAATATAAATTCTTGTCTAATTGTAAGAATCCCCCACTAAGTTTAAGAATAGTTGCATCCGAAATTTGTCGCAGTAATTGTATAATAAGTGACGAGCTCGAAGAAATGCAACCAATTCTGAGGATAAATCGCATGTGCACATCTGTAACTCTATCTCTTTCCCTTCGCAGAGAACGTTAAAGTGAGAAAAGTTTGATGTCACACGCTAACGAATAAATAATGTAGAGAGGTTATGTCTCGGTGTGGTACAACGGTATTCAACCTCACTGTCACATCAGACCTTTCACACTCTTAACTTTTTCTGTAAAGAGAAGCAGATGGATGTGCACACGCGACTTATCATTAGAATTGGTTGCATTTATTGGAGCTTGTCACTTATTACGAATTCAAAAAACTGATCGAAAATCACGTCTCACAAAACATTAATAGAAATGATTGAACAGAGCAAGGCGCATTTCGTCCTTTGGTTAGAAGACACTCTTAACCAGTTAACTGGTAATGATGCATATATGCGCATAAATCATCCAGGCCAAAACTGGTAATGACGCATATATGCGCACTTTGAATAACTGCCACAAAACTCAATGGATTTTGATAAAAATTGGTATACCTTAGGTTTTTTGGTCGCTGATGACGAATCCAAGGTCAAAATTTACAAATTCAAAATGGCGGACCCAATATGGCGGATCCAATATGGTAAACTAAAATGCAAAAGTCACGTTATTTGAATGAAAGTCAGTAATTAGTAGTTTTTTGGTCGCTGATGACGAATCCAGGGTCAAAATTGAAAAATTCGAATTAGCTGATAATATATTAGGAAATTCATCAGCGACTTGAACAACTCTTCAGTACTGCCTTTCATTCAAGTAACGTGATTTTTGCATTCTAGACCACCATATCGGACCCGCCATTTTGAATTTTTCAATTTTGACCCCGGATTCGTCATCAGCGACCTATAAAACTCTAAGGGAATGAACTTTCATGATTAACACGGAATTATTTGCTTCTACCAGTTTTGGCACATAATGTCGATTTCGAGCCTACCAGTTAACTGGTTAAATTGAGAATTTCGCTTACTTTATTAAGAACATGACTAAGAATATGCGTGTAAGAATATGACACTCTTAATATTAGAATATCGTTTTTTCGGTGAGAGTTTGTCAGAAAAAAACTAAGCGGTTACGTAGCTCAATTGACTAACGCGTGCGCTAGATTTAGGTTTTAGGACAGGTTTTAGGTAGACAGGTAGGGTTCCATTCCCCAGCAGGGGCGATTTTTCAAAGCATTTGAGCGTGCGATCATATGTGTAAGTCTCTGTGCGTGCAATTGTGTAAGAATAATAGTCAATTAGGTGCAGTAATCATGTATAAAATAATTTTTTCCTTTTTATATCGATCGACATTTTGCATCACTTTTGTTGTCGAAAGTTCCGAGCTAAATTTATGAATCGTGTATACATAGAATGCGTGCAGTGCATATATGCGTCACAATGCGAACTCTTCACAGAAGTACGGCATACTACACGAAATAGTAACTCTTCTTCTCACTTCACTCAGAAAAAAATTTTCTTCAATCAAAAAAACTGTTTTGTTGGATGTACAAGAAAATTTGGTTGAATTAAACAAATTTTTGTTGATTTAATAAAATATTTTATTGACCTAACCAAGTTTTTTGGTTGAATCAGACAAATACTCCATCTACCAAAAGATTTTGTTGAAACCACCAAGAAATTGGGTTGGGTCAACCAAATATTTTGTTGTCCATATAGCAACCAAACTATATGATTGAACCAATAAAAATGTTGTTGATTCAACCAAATTGTTTTCTGAGTGTGACTGTGGACGGTTACCAAGTGGTGCAGTACATACTACTATTTGAAATTATTCATCCTACTCTTTTATAAAGTCAGTTTAACTTACCTGGAAATAAAATAGTAATTTTAACCAAATTCACCGAAGAAAAGCTGCGTTTCAATTTAAAATAGTTAGACCTACTGGTTTGGAGCGTTCTTCTAATGATCCACTTCATTCCGTGTAGAAGCCTTGAATTTTTCCATGTATTTTACATTGGAAAAATTAAGTGAAATCTTTCAACTGAGATCAATAATTATGAAAATTGTAGGAGAATCTAACGCCTATGGAGGGATGAAGAGCTTGTAACACACCTCAAAAAGTTGTCAGGTGAATATTCAATGTTTGCGAAAATTGTGATGGTCGTCATTTTGAATTTTTGCATTATTTTGAATTTTTCAAGTGGAAATTTTTTAAAGTATGTTAGAAGCCACCACTGTCTGAGTGGGCATAAAAATACCTTCCAATTTGAGGATGCTATCCCAATTTGAAGACCTCACCCAGCTTTTCCCATGGAGGGTACATGAAGAAACTCGAAGTACTTGGAACAGCGTGAAAATTTTTCCTATCAAAATCCGGTTTAGTGCAGTTTATTTTTTCTAGGAAAAGAAGTATATGGACGTAGCGTGCAAAAAAGTTACTTTTTGCAGTACCTCCTTCAAAAAGAAGTTTTTTATGCACTGCAGTGCTTTAAAAACTACATAATACGTCTCATTTTTGACAGGAGGTAGTACCAAAAGTATGATGTGTGGCACAGGCGCATGATATGGACTTCCTGTCTCGTTTGAATTGTCACCCTCGCTTCACTTGGACAGCAAAATTCACGCTCCTCAAGAAACCCCTATTTTCTCGAGCTTTAACTGACCATTTTTCTCGATATTAAGGCGCTGAAGTAGGTGATATCAGCACAAAATGAAAAGTGTCAAACCTTCTCTTCGGTAAATATCTGTCCCAGCAATTACCAGGATTTTGTTTCCATGCACTATACCATAGAATAGGGTATAATATAAATTTTCTAAAACTTGTTAGTTAAAATCAATTCATAATTTAGAAATTAGCATAACCTATGCTAAACGCTTATTAGATTCATTACACTTTGAATACACCATGTCTACAAATATGGAAACTGAAGTGAAGGGGCTCGTGAATTGAATTCTAAATAATGATGATGATCATCTATTCACTTCATTTCTAGTTTCATCATATAATCCTACATAAAAACAATGTCTTATTATTTGATTAGGAAATAAATCATTTGACGTGGTCGAAAGGACCAATTTTTAATCTGCCGGATTAACTTGATGGGACCAGGGTGAATTTTCGCTTTCAAAATGCCATCGCATCGCAAGGATTGGGTGGCGAGCTGGCAGAAGAAGAGTTATTGTGTACGATCCTGAGAGCGTTCGACCGCCGTGACACGTCGCGCGTTGACGAGAAGCCGTTGGTGAAGCATTAGCGGGTAGATGTGTGAGGGCGAGTGAAGGCAACCGTATAAGCGGAGGGTGGGGTCAGGAGGGTGCTAGCTCGTTCCTCGTTACGAGTTGCGAGGCCGCGATAGCGTAATTTTGAACAGCCCCCCTTGTGCCATCGAGCTTCGCTTCGCTCGTTTCGGGACCCACGTAATCCGCTTACGAGGGGGTCATGGGGGTGCACCCTGCTGAATATAAGACCATCCAGAGAGGACCATGTCGCGGCTCCGGGCTCCAGGCTCGTTTCAGCTGCCTCATGCTACTGCCTCTCCTATTGCGGTACCATGTCACATTGTCACAGCGTATATATGTGGACTGCCTAATAAAGAATGGAACGGAACGAAACAGTGCTAAATTAGCACTGACAGGGGAAAATGGCCGATCGGCTACCAATGGCATTTCAAATCAGCCTACAGAAGAAACCGAAAGCCAGAAAAGAGAAAAGTGAATCTTGGGTGGTCGCTGTGTCGTACGAAGACGGGGGGTGGGGGGTCGTTCGAAAAAGGGATAATAGTTATACGAATATGAGGTCGAAAACATGCCAGCGTCGATAATTTGTTTTTATTATCATCCACGTGAATTAAATTTCACAAAGTAACATGACATCAATTTCGTTTAAACTGCATGAAATTTCGGAAAAAAATTATATCTCGAACTCAGTAGCCAAGCCTCTAAGAATTAAGAATGAACACACTAAATAATTTGATTTACAGCTTGATTAATTTGGATTCAGACATATTTTGTGATAGTCTGCGATGTACTTTCAGCTTTGGATATACCAAGTACATTTCTGTCTTCTTTTAGCCTCATGTATCTGATGAAAGTCGACTTACACTTGCTCATCTAAGTGACAATCCGAGTGTTAATTATGTTGTCAATCACAGTATAAATCTCTGTCAATTTTTAAGATTAACGTAGGTATTCATTAGTATTTGTTGAACTGATTTCCCGATTTTTTAACAGTAAATAGCCCCTTAAACTTTGCAAATCAGACACAATTAAAATATACTGATACTAATGATTTAGAAACTTTAAAAAAATCTTGTTTTTACACTATTCCATGCTGAATTATTAATTCAGAGCATTTGAATGAAACTTAAAGGCCTGATTTGTTAAAATTACGCTCAAAATTTTACCCAAAACACTCATTTGCAAACATCGGGTACATGCAGATCGTACTCTCCTACACTGAACCAGTGAGGGGTCAGGTTGAGTAAGTTTAGCGGGTTGTTGGCAATTCAAGCGCATTCAACATAAAAATCTGAAAATGCTTTGTAAATGTAAAATCGAACGAAACAGAAGCCTTTTCTAAGGTACTAGTAGAAGGCATAACATTTTTAATAAAAGCATATACTTATCTCAGGGTATTTAATTTTTATAACATCGTACTCTCTTAAATTAAACCAGTGAAATCTCACTGGATAAGATAGCCAGAAGTGAGAGATCCAGTAAGATTAAACTGGTTCACTCAGTGGAATTCCCTGACTGATTTAACCAGTGAGAATCTGTGATGTACGTAGGCTGTTGTCATTGTATATGTTGTCATTGTACGTAGGCATGAGGCATTATCTACAGTTTCTTTAGTTTTTTTGTTATTTGGAAAGCGAGGTGCCCCTTTAGTTCTATATCCAAATGCCACATGCATACCTGGCATTTCGAAAATAGTGCTTTAAATTAACAGCTCAACATTGCGTTATCAAGGACTGATATAATGGCAGACGTCACCGTCACTAGTCATCACCAGCGCCTCTAGCGTGCAGTAAAAAAAATGTTCAAAATGATACCAAAATCAATATCATTTTGATGTGCAACAAAATTGATACCGGAATCAAGAGCATTTTGATCGACCAGAATGAATGATCGACTTTTGAGATCATAATGACCTGATGCGGGATCATGTATCAAGTCAAACCAAGATGGCTGAAGTTCTTAGAGTACTTTCACTCATATGCACGCTTTTTATGATTTCTGATCGTGCAGTGTACTTGAAAAGTTAAGAAATTAACGAAATCTGATATGAGAAAATGTCACCTATTAAGTGTAGTTGTTACTTGCGTGCGGTAAGATACAATTTTTAGGTTATGTCGTTATGACATCAGCGCCAAAAATAGGCGGCCATTTTGCTTAGTCTGACAAATGATCCGAAAAAGATGATCAAGGTGATCCGAATGGACAGATCATTATGATTTCGAAGGTCAAATGATCGTTGGAGCAAAATGCTCTGCAACAAAATTGATCCTTTTTTTTTACTGTGCGGCTGCAAGTGTTAGTCGCCGTTCACGAAACAGATGTATTTGCAAAGGTCGTGTATTTGTTCGCCTGTGCAAACTATTATATGTTCTTAATCGCTTCGCTCAAGAAACCACTTGGTCTCACTATAGGGCTCTGTTTTTCATGTAAGCATGTGACGTATTGCTGATTGCAAGCAAACGATGTCAAGTTACGCAGGCCTTCGAGTTGAAACATATTGAAAACTATCTTCACAACGTGGGTAAACACAGAAGAATACACGAGATTTCAGGGTAAAGATTACACACCTGGGGTAATTTTCTTTGCAAGTAATCTTTACACTGAAATTCAGGTAAAGATTAAACTTAGTTTTTTCTGTGTTAACACAAGTAGATAGTAACTTAGCACCTCAATCTAATAATTCGATAAAATCAAGTTTTATCATTTGTTTGCATTGTTATACTGAAATCCGAAGAGAGCGGGTTTGTGGGTTGAATGCAGGTCAACGACAAGACCATGTTTGGTCTTGAATGAAGACTTCTTTGTGTTGCATGAATTTCTACGGATAAGTGACTGAAAGTTTGAGGACAGATACCTTTAGAAGTCTACAAAATTAGATTTTTTTCTAGTCTAATTAAAGTTTCAACCGCGAACATAATTTTGGAAAGTTTAAATAAGAAAATTCAGAATACTCTGACCTATTGTTTATGTCCTAATAAATTTCAATTTTGTAAAAGCACAAAAACGAATAAGCTTAGAGGAGGCATGACTACGCGAAGGACAGTTTCTATTGTAGATCCTGATCTGAAGCATCATGCTTATACGGGAGAATAACGCGATTGCAATGCGACGTAACGCAGACCGTGACTCGGTTTCTCGGACCGAGGATCGGCTAATGAACTGGTTGAGTGGGCTCCATACGGGAACATACTATGCTATCAGAGTTCCAGAGATCGATGGGTGATTGTCACTCCATACAAATTGTGATATAGAATGTGTGTCGGCTACCGCGTCAGTAGGCGCGACCATCACTTTTTTTCTATTTATACTTTCGTAACCCCAACCCCTCTGGGTTCCTTCTAGTCATTGGATCTATGATCTGTATCTTATGTTTTGTTGGGATACGCAACACGACCGCCGAGAAGGAAAGCAAAGACCAGAATAGAAAGAAAAACTGGAAGGGAGAGGAACAGAGAAAGGTGAATCTTGATTGCCAAGTGGGCGTTAACGCTACCGTTGACGACGCCTTTGCTGCGCTACCGGGATTTCTGAAAGCGCGGACCCTCCGTGTCAGACAAAAGAATTCCGATTATGGCCTTCCGCCACTCATAAGTTCCGTAAAACGAAGTCAATGCACGCATTAGATCTGGGATTTATTTGCAAGTTCACGCTCTCCATTATTAATGATAATTTACAGCATTGCTCTCTTAATATTTTTTTCAACTATCTCACCTTCTTTACAATATCAGGGCTCGGAACGGGTTACTTTTTATTAACTTAGTTACTTTTTTGATCCGTGGTTACTAAAAAGTTACTCATTTATGAAAAGGTTACTTTTTGTTACATTTCTTGGCCGAAATAACAAAATTAATTAATTCTTTAATCGTATTTTTTAGAAACTTGTGAAAATGTAAAAATTCAAACTTTCTCAGTAAATTTGGTACTTTTGAGCCGGGAAAATTAGGGAATAACAATAATAATAATAAGTTCGTATGTAAAAATGTATAAAAAAAGGCTATCAGTTGAATTATATGAAACCTGATCAAAATTGCAATTTAGCTAAAACTGAGAGTTTTTTATTTTTAATTTAAATCGTTTTTTTTTTTTTTAATATCGAGCCATGCATTATATTTTTCGGTGAGAATTGATCTTCTTTGGTTGAAATTCAGTTGAAAGTTGAACGATTTTTTTAAACATCATTTTTTATTGTTGAAAATTCATCATTTTAGTTGAAAATTCGTCTTTTTTGGTAGAAAATTAATCTTCTTGATTGAAAAACACACTTTTGTTGTAAAATACATAATTTTATTCGAAATTTCATCCTTTTGGTTAGAAATGCATTTATTTTGTTGAAAATTCGTCTTTTTCGGTTGAATATTTCCCTGTTTTTGTAGAAAATTCAACTATTTATTGGTTAACAGATAACTTTTTTGTCAAAAATCCATATTTATTACTGGGTGAAAATTCAACTGTTTTGTAAAAATTGGTCTTTTGGGTTAAAAACTCGACAATTTGGTTGAACAATAACCTATTTTGTGGAGAAATCGCCTTTTTTGAATGAATTCTACTTTTTTATAATAAATTAAAATCTTTTTTGATGATTATAACAACCATCACATTTTTTGTTAACAATTCATCTTTTTTAGTCAAAAAAATTCAACCATTTTTTTAAAAGTTGAAATACTTTCTTAAACATACATTTTTTTGTTGAAGATTCATAATTTTGGTGGAAACATCGTCTTGTTTGGTAGAAAATCTTAGTTTCTGGTTACTTTTTTGTCACATTATTGTTACTTTTCGGTTACTTTTTTTAGAGAAGTATGGTTACTATTTTACTATAGAAAATTTAGAAAATTGATTCCGAGCATTGACATTATCCTAAAAGAAATTGTTCTTGCATAACAAAGAAAAAATGATAAAACAAAACAACTTGAATTTTTTACTTTGAATTTCAACTCTAAACTGAAAATAAAATTGAATCTCTGTAATTCGATGTTCTAAACAATGAAAGTGTATGCTAAATGATCCTAATGAATTGGCAAATACTCACTAAGGATGCCGAGGTATGATTCGATTCATTGCCGTTGGCACGAGAAGAAGCGGGGGAGAGTGATATAAGGGTTGCTTTGGCTCATTGACCCGCAACGAGATCAGACACGACCCTAATAGTAAATTCATTTTCTGTTTATTGGATTTCTGACTCCCTGTGCCAAGATTGTAAGTGGAACAAAATTCACGAAAGTCAATGAAGCCCTAATAATATTTCGCAGCACATTGCTTATCTTAAATTGTACAGAAGAAGTTTAGCGCAAAAAGAAAGAAGTTTTAACTCTTGACTTGATGACTATTTTTATGAGCCGTAAAACATGACTCTACTTACGATAGATTAGACAAAATAATACAACAAGCAAAACGAAAGGAGAATACAGAATTAAGAAATTGGTATAAAAAGATAAAGAATGAAACTGGAGGAAATTGAAAATTAATCAAAGGCTAAAAGGCTCGTGAATGATGGGGATATGGCTGGCGTATTATTCAAGGAGCTGTGGGGTTACAACACGTGGCATTATAGCGACAGGGAAGGCCATCCTAAAAGACCATCAGCTAAAAAAAACATTTAGCTAACTCTGCGTTTACACCGACCAATCTTGGCATTTATAGGTCAGCAAGAGCAAGGTTTAGGTACCCAATGTGAAATTCAGATACTTTGAAGAAGAATGAACCTTATAATTTTGTAAATTTATCATGCTGAAAAACGAGACAATACAATTTTTGGAAATATTGCCACCATTATTTATACTTCCAAAGGGAAGCCCAGACGTATGTTTTTTGTTTGCAACGTATTTTTTTAATGATAGCTTATTATTAGGTAACTTAATTATTCAAGCGGGAAGATGCGCTTTTCAGACAGTTTACAAAGAAGCTTTTTTCATGATTATACCATTGTTAAAACTGCGATTGAAGTGTGTGTGGTACGGCGATAGTAGGAAGAAAGTCTGGCGATGCGTGGTGGAACGATGGAATTGAGGCAGCCCAAAAAGAAAAGAAAGAAGCGCACAATGAAACACTGAACATGACAGGTCTTAGCGATGAGGAGAGAAATAGACTCAAAAGTGATTACAGACACAAAAATGGGAAAGTTAAAAGACTAGTCGAAGAGAGTAAAGAAAAAATCAGAACAGACGAGAACAAAATAATACAGTTGAAGGAAAATAAAAGTACAGAGTTTGTCAGCATGAGAAACAGCAAAGGTGAAATGCTATATGACATAGACGGGATAGTAGACGCTTTAAACGACTCTTTTAAAGAACTACTAGGAGGTGAAGATATAGGGCAACAAAACTGCAACATAGAACATAATGCATTAGAAAACCCAATTGAAAAAGTGTGTGTCACTGAGGTCAGGGATGTAATTGAAAACTTGAAAAACGGTAAGGCTCCTGGTATAGACCGTATTACCGCTGAAATGCTTAAATACGGTGGCGAGTACATACCTCACAGGTAGTGCGAATTGATAAACTTATGTATCGAGACGGGAGAAGTCCCAGACGATTGGAGGAAGCGATTATCGTACCAATATACAAGAAAAAGGGAGATAAAAGCTATTGTAGTATATACAGATGTATCAGCCTACTAAGTGCTGTAATTAAATTCACTCAAAAATACTTATTCGTAGGGTAATGGAAATCACAGAAGAGAAGATATGGGAAGTCCAGAGTGGATTTATTCCAGGAAGATCATGTACAGATCAGATATTTAGCCTAAGGCAGATCACAGAAAAAAGCTTAAGAGTAGGAAAGAAAGTTTCCTGTGCATTTATTGACCTAGAAAAAGCATTCGACAAGGTAAATAGAAGTAAACTTTAGGAAGACCTTAAAGAGTACGGAGTAAATGGAGGACTTCTACAAGCAATAAAGACAATATATACAGGTAGTAAAGCAAGTGTAAGAGTAAATGGGAAACTGAGTGAATGGTTCGATATTATGCAAGGCATGAAACAAGGATGCGTTATGTCCTCGTGGCTATTCATCATATTCATGGATAAGTGTCTAAGAATTGCCCTATTCGACGAAGAAGGTGTAGATCTCGAAACAGTCAAGGTACGTGGGTTAGCTTTTGCAGATGACAAGATTGTTATGGCAGAATCAGTCGAGGAACTGCCTCAAAATAAATGCGAATAAAACAAAAATCATGGTTTTTGAGGGAAAAAGTGAGAAAACAATATGTAACACAGTCTTTGATGATGAGAGATTAGAACAAGTTGACAAGTACGTATATCTGGGTAGCCTATTCACTAACGACCGAAACGAGACAATCCTCACAGAATGTGGTACAGAAGAGACGCCCCTAGTGGAAAAATCTTCTGGCGTTGATCAGTCCCAGACTAGACCGTCTAGACTCTAATCTGGCGCAGATCAGACAGTCTCGTCTGGGGCTGGCCAGACCTGTAACACTTTTGCAAAGTTTTGTGGCTAGACGGTCTAGCCAGCCGCTAGTCAGCCGCTGGTCTGC
>CAKNXH010002450.1:551701-609904 GCA_932178445.1 Andricus quercusramuli
CTGGGCCAGATCAGACATCAGACTGCCAGAAAATTTTTCCACTAGGGGCTAGTTGATATATGGGAAAGAAATCAGTTCAGATGGTTAGGACATCTTGAAAGAATGAAAGATGAACGACTGACTAAGAAAGTGTATAAAGGTAAAGTAAATGGCAGAATGCCCAGAGGTAGACCGCCGAAAGAATGGTCAGAATTTGTGAATGAGACATTAATCCGAAGAGACATAAGAAGCCATAGAAACACAAGAGCTAGCATGAAAAAATGCATGGACGTGAAGGAAGCTAGAGTATTATGCCAGGACAGAAAAGTGTGGCGACAAATAGTTTGTGAACAGAGTGACAATAGAGTGACTGACGCCTGAAACAAAGACCTTGGATACAAATGGTCCCAAGTGGGGAACCATACATAACAATTTTGTGAGGCTCCTCACTTGTGGTGATCGCTAAAGAGATTGATCAGCAACGTGGGTCGGAGCAGTGTTTCGGAATGAACGTGACATTTAAATAAATAACACGAAAATTCCAGATCAATCTAAAACACCTATACCTAACACCTATATACCTATCTAACTTATACCCATATACCAACCTACTCTATACCTATACACCTGATCACTATTCACCAACCGAGCAAGTCACGCCTACCCCGAAAGGGAAATGGCTTAATGGTATAATATTATTAATTGCAATTTAAGACCAGATCCACCTTTCTTAGTGCTTCTTATTTATTATCCCAAATTTTCAACTCGATGTAGCTATTCATGTGAAAATAAGTTGACAAATAAAAAGTGTCGGTAAGGTAGGAATCCGGTCACGTGAGCTACCCGCCACATGGCCTTAATGCATATGTAAAAATATGCTTGCTTCGCGGGCACATTCTCATTGCGCACTACGCGCGCGGCTCGCTTCGCTCGCAAGTTTGAGCGCGCCTAGGGCGCGCGACTGATGGTTCTCGCACTTCGCGCTCGAGAATGTATTCATCTCGCGCTACGCGCTCGGTCTTTATATTTCCCACACATTTGTGCACAGACCTTTTGAAATTAAAGGTCAAAGCTAAAAACTGAAATTTCATGATTGTGAATTCTCTGTTGTTAAAGCTCCTTCGGCTTTAACGAACACATTATTATCACTTATCTCGTGCTTCGCACTCGATTTTGTTCAAAATGTGAACTTTTCTACATTATGTTCGATACTCGCTCTTTGCGCTCAGCAGTTAGGCTATATAGACGATTGCTTTTGAAAAATAAAACCATGTGAAAACTAGTGAAAATTTTGTAATCTACCAGACAATTATTTTTTTCTACTTTTTGAAAGTTTTCCAAATTTTGAAAAGTAAATAACTTTTCTAATTTTCATCGAAATCAAAAATTTCTACAAGATAATTTTTAGGTCTTTCAACCACCTGTGAGAAGCTTTCACAATAATTTTTGAAACTCTAAAAAAAATTGTTTTTGAAATTTTGAAAATGCTCTAAAATTTTTATTTTCGGTTGAAAATATCTGGCTAACGAATTTAACCCTTATTTTAGGACCCTTGAAAGGTTTATCAAAGGCCGACTCGATTGGACAAATCCTTCAAAAGTTAGCCGACAAACGTAAAGATCCGTTAAAAACCAGAGATCGAAAATGTGGATGATTACATTACAATCTCATGAATGAGAATGTAAAAAATTGAAGTATTTCTACAATATTATGATTTTTATTGAGGATACGGCTTTTAGTAAGCACGCATGTTAAATTGCGCAAAACAGTGGCTGCAAATTCACACTTAAGCAAATGGAAATACACTCTTTTATATCTAAATCTGGAAATGTACTGTTTTTTACCCCCAAAGACACTACAAAAAAACTGCCATATAAGGCCAGTTTCGGAGGTTGCCTCGCGCTGGCCGTGGCACTAAATTAGTCGTTGGAAACGTAAACAGTCAGGGCCGTGGATCCACTTCTGTTTGATTTTTCTCCCGCTTACTGTTCCCCCACACTCCCCGCTTCTATCGCTCGGTACTGGTTGCGACGCATTGTTGATACTGCCTGTGCGCTGAAAAAATGCGTGGGCCAGCAGTTCTAGAAAGAACTAAATAGTTGGCCTTATATTGGAGTTCTTGTGTATTAATTGTATATAATTGGAACTGTTGTCACTGCGATAGATTGAAATCAACTTTCACGTCCAGTGTAAGATTGCCTAGCCTGCAGATCTGACTATTTTCATTTGGAAAGCAGAATTCTAAAACAATTCACATAGATTGTAAGAAAATATCTTTTAATGGCCCTCGCAGCCCACTGATACCGTTTTTCAGGCAAGAACATTACCGGCTGGCTATGAGCATCAGTGAAGCTTTTTTTCTTACAATTTATGTGCATTATTTGGACGTATTGAAGACATTTTTCTCATAACTGTCTTTTAATTAGCAAAAATACAAATAAAAAACACCTCTGGTCCTCCCCTTGCTGAAGGAATCGATTTTTCTTTGCTTAACCTTCTATTCGGCTCAAATTCTTTACAATATTAAAGTTTATTATATTTGAGATTGACCTATAGTTGAAGCTTTGAATGATCATAGAAAAAAAATCATGAGATCGTTCCGACTCATAAAAAAGGAAAATAATTGAAAAACAAACAATTTACAGTTGTCTTATCCATTTGAATGAACTTCTTCAATAAAGAATCACATAATTTTAATTAACCTGTACGTTAAATACACTACAGCATCAACGGTTAAAACTGGTAATATGCAGTATTCATTATTTAATAAGAATTATGAGTTCTCAGAATAATATGGAATGACGACGTCATAATAAAGCAATTATTCGTAGCTATTCACTGAACATTGATACAAAATGAAAAAAATATGTAAAAAATAGCAGCTTTGAAGAGGCACATGTGGCCTTCGCACCTAGGCATTGTTAACGATAATCCAGTAGGGATGGTCATAAGTAACAAAATACTAACACACATCCGGAACAAGCAAGCATAATCGGATGAGTTTCGCATTACCGCGGTCCGACGTGTGCTACCTTTGCCAAATGTAAAAATGCGTAATAATACTATAGACACACATTTGTGGTCCCTGCAAATTTATATGAAAAATGAATTTTAAAATTATTATAACTATTATACCTATATATATATATATATATATATATATATAATATGAATATAATAATATAATAATGAGACTTATAATCTTAAAGGTAACCGCGCAATTTCACCAGATGAGGGCACCATTGCAGAAAATGAGACCCGCTCCCGGCGAAATCGCGGTATATTTCAGCTGTAACCACGTCTCATGGACATACGACGCGTTCCGGCAAGAGACCGGCGTTCCAGGTAAAAGATTCGCTGGAACAAAAAGAAAGAATTACGACGGCAGTGCTATCTACCGTCGTTTGCGTTCATTAACCTGGAGCAACATGGCGAATCCACGTGAGTCAGTTTCTTTTTACAAAGTGGTGTAAAATGAGTTTCAATTCATTCACAATAGTCTAAGTCTAAGCTAACCGCGGTGATACTTTCGCCGAAATACGTTCAATTTTTAACGACTCCGAATTATATTTTCAGAACATTTTGTCTACTGTTTTTTTTGTGCTTCAATCATGATCAGGAAGAAGAAAAATCACCCACACCCTTTATTCAATATTTTGTGCTTCGGGCTGTGTGACATTTCACTTCATCTAAAGTGTTTACCCTGCAATTAGGAGCGGATTTGTATACCTTCCCGTCCCTTCTGACTGTCTGTTTATTTCTATTCTCCAATGTTTTCCATCTATCTACTCAACTTACTGTTAGCACGCGTCGACAAAGTGGGGCCTCTATCGCATGCGAAATATTTCTGTCTTCGCATTTTGTGGTCACTTGGTACGCAACCAACACCACACGTGTCCTGGCACGTGCCACTCTTGACTTGATATCTATGATTGAAATCCTCTCAATCAGAAAGGCTTATTATCTGCCTATACGCATAAAAATAGAAACAATTTATCACTATAAATATACTTAAGTGTCTAATCTTTCATAAAAGCGGAATGAAAAAATGTTTAAGATATTCTCTGCACATTAAAATATAAAAACAACTTTACTGACTGTGTAAGAGTAAAGTGTATTTGTGTTCATGAATTAAATAGTATAAGTCTTATATGATATCACAAGGATAATTAGTTGTATGCTAAATATTTTTATAAACCCAATTTTCACCTTGGAAAAGTTTGAATTTTATGCTGTACTTTTATCATCGAATAACAACGGCCACTGCCGAGTGTTGACATTCTCACGCACTGATGAACCCCGCAAGCTTCGGCATGCTGTTAACAAATACGTTGTCACTTCTACACCCCTTATAGATACTTTTCTTTTCTCCATCCCTGCTGACCGAGAAATTCAAGTACCACCCTCCAATTGCATAATAAAATAAACAGTGGCGTACGATGCCTTGTGCATGTTTTTATGTATACGTGTATGTATTATTAACGACCCGAAGCGATGTTACTTTCTCATCCGACCCCCCTGCTAAAAAAAATATATGACAATTATAAATGTATTATATCTTAGCCAAATGTCCAAGCGAATGCTGAATTAATGCCGAATATGTTGCGAACTAAATCTTTGAAAATTGTTGAATAGAGTGAGTGCGCCACATTTTTCTCCCCTTTATATTTAACATTCCAAAAAAAGTAAAAAAATTTTTATGATCTTCCCATGGGCGCGAATTTTCGTGGAAGTCTTGAATCATGCTAAGGCCAGTACAGATTTTCTCAAGCCTGTCTATTCACGCAATACTAGCCTGGCGCTACACTGGCGCTGTCTTGTTTTGCTACGTGTTTGATTCATACCTTTCTGCTGTCTAGTCCCAGTCTTGGCGCTATCTAGGTTACGAATTTGAATATATAATAATTGTCCAGATTTTAGCTAGTTTCTAGACAGAATCACGTTTTAGACTTAAAAAATTACAGAAGTGAATCCAGAAAATAATAATTTTAGAATAAAAGATTTAGGAAATTACAATACACAATTGCACAAATGCTCAAGCAATAATTAATTATACACTACTACATATTTTAGATAGTAAACAATAATTGTTGAAGGTGAAGGAAATCTTAATACGAGAACTGTATTCTTAAGAATGATTTTTTTTCAAGAATGTTTAAGAACATTTTCTTTTTAGTGAAGTTATAATAAATTTATATTTAATTCATAATAATCATAATATGTATAATGCTATGTATAATGACTGATGCTATGTATATGACATTCCAGAAAATGAAATATTATTATAAATGATTTATTTAATTTATTTTAATTATTTATTGGTTGCGTGAATGATAATGAAGCCTCACATATTAATTATCATTTGAAATAATAAACAATCATTATTTCGTAGCCTAATCGCAAGTAAAATCATACAAGCTTAATTTTTTTCAATGATTTATTCACATATCAAGCACTTTTATTGTTTAACCAATTGTTCATGTTTTATTGAAATAAATATTAGGATGTACTGAATTGAAATTCATATCCGACCATAATGGAAAAAAATTTAACTTTTAGATGGCCGAGGTGTTAAGGCGACGGGACAAAGTTACAACAATATAATAGGAAGTTACATCAGAAGTTCGACACCCGGCGTATGTAAAGTGATATGCGGAAACTTATTTCTTCTTTTTTTCGTGTACAAAAACTTTTTTTATATTTTTAATTAACTGCAAAATCTATATATTGGACTTTTATGGCATAAAAAATAATTATTTTATTTAATTATTCATTATTTTTTATCAAAATAGCCGATCTGTCTAGAAACTAGTCGATCCGAGCGTTACATCCCAGTCTAGCCACTGGACCGACAGCCTGTGGAGCGCCAATGTCGACTCAAGGTGGACTAGGCAGAAACAGTAAAGCGCCACGAAATTTTTCCACACGGGATATAATATCAATAGCAGATAATAAGCAAAATACAAAAAGTTGAAAAATTGAAAGTCTGAAAGAAGTGTTCCTAATTACCTCCTCCTAAATTTGTCTCGCAAAACATGAAATAAATTGAACGAGTTATTTTTTCATATAATACAGTGTTACCTGATTATCAAGCTGTTTAGCTCAACTTTTCTATCTAGAAAATTTCTAGATGACCAAATTTATACATTTGTATATTAAATCTAAAAACTCGGGCTATAAAATATTCATTAAGAGGCTGCATGCTAACTCACATATACATGTATATCGATCAACTCTTAGAAAAGTAAGGTAATTTCACTTCACACAAATTGAAAATAATTTTGGCAGTAATTTTTAATGCTAAATAATAAATCATAATATTTTTTCCTAGTTAAACATAATTATACTGGCGTGTCAGTGGTAAAGTTGAATTTAACGTATAATTAAGACATCTAACCTAAAAGCAACGGTACTCACTTAAAATTCTGACATTCACAGTGAATTTTAAAGAAAATTGCACCAGTACGTTGCACTTTGATTATAAATAACAATTTAGTCGATGAGTTTTAGGTTATTATTTTAGTTTTAAATATTTTACAAGATTTGAGGGCTTAAAAAACGTATGTTTCCACGCACTCTATTTGGCCGACCTTAATATACATACATATTATTTCAACAAGACGATGTTATATTAAATTTAATTTACGGTATATATGCAAATGACTTTACTTATATGAATATTAAATTTCGATTAGATTTGTCTAACATTGTAGGTATTTAAGTAACACAGCTATATTTTCTACAAAGACGAAATCTAGCTAAGCAATTTTTTTCAGTGTGGATAAAGTTAGTCTTCAAACCCGAACGGTCGAAAATTAGGAAAACCCCTGGGGGACGAAATTTTGGAATTCGCATGCTTTCATTATAGCGACCGCCCTGCAAGGCCATGCCAACTAGAAGAAATATTTACTCCTACGATCATTTTTTGCTATCAAATTGTAGTTAACAAAAACCGCTGTCCTCCAACAACTTCTGACGAATCCCAATGAGACGAAACTTCCACCATCAGAATCCAAGTCTGTCAGATAACTAAGCTATAGTAAGTCAAAATCACCACAAAGCGGCAATGAAAATGCGACCATAGGAGCTGAGAAACCAAAGGGTGTGCACCTTCCCTACACTCTGCAAGTAAAATTGAAACTCCTTGTAAACATCAACGAAGCATCACCATCGTTTTTGTCAGCTTACAGGATGATATAATAGAAATTTATAGGCTTCTCTCTATATTTTCATTGTCAGTAGATGACTGTTCGTGTACAGCGGATATGCCTACAGCAGATAGGCGGTCGCGCCGGGCCGGACGTGTAGGTACAGAGTTACAGACCTGACGGGCAGATTCGAGTTTCCATGGAAACTCAGCTATATCTACTTTAGTCGCGTTGGTTGGTCCTACACTGCCTGCTACCACCCTGATAAGCGGCTTACTTTCATGGTTCTCTCCGCTCTTCTTCTCTGGGTACAACACCCCTCTCAACCACTTCCTCTCGCCATCCTATCGGATCCAAAGGATTTTCAAGCACCAAGAACACTCTCCCGATGCCTAGTTGCATATACCTTTCCGAATTCTGAACGCAACTACAAAAGGAAAACGGCTGACTCGGATTCGTAATAATCATTAAATGGTGTGATATGCTTAAATACCCTCCAAAAATACTAAAATAAACTTTAAAACGTTCAAAAATATTACATGACTTGAACAATATTTCATAAGTATGCCAAGCTAACAGATTCTCGGTATGCCTCGATTTTACAAATTGGATTCACTCTCAAATAAAATCCTTGCCCTTGGCGATTTTTTCACAATTATTTATCTGGACTATTTTACGGCTATTAGTGCAAAAAACGAGCAAAAAGGACAAAAACGCAGGACACTTTCTCCATTCACACTCTTCTTCGTCACAGATAATCACACAAAGCTAGAAATTCTAAAATTGATGTCACAATTAGGAATACCCCCTCCCCTTCTTTTGAGAGAAAATTGTTTCTTCTATTTGATTTGATGGACGCCTAAAATATTCAGAAGTCACCGAGTGTTTTCATCACAGAAAAAATGGAGGTTTCTATTAGAAACGATTATTGGTTCCAATGGAGCTCCAACAAAAAGGAACCTCCAGTTTTTACTGTGATCAAGAAGAAAAATAGTTTACAATCCCAAGTTTCAAATCATTTTTTTCTCTTGTATATTTCATTTCAAAGTGTAAGAATGAATTTAGGAAGTTACTGCGTACAGATTTAGAACACAAATTCTTTAAATATATGTGTATAAGCGTACCGAAAATATTTGCGCTATAATCACTGAATTAGATCCCATTCCCATTTTTCCCAGGACGCACCCTGAATTTCTGTATCTATAGAGTACAAGTACTTCCATACATATTATTTATTTTCTATATATTTTTATATATTTCTATATAACAGAGAATTTAGCAGGAACTGGTAGATGAGGGTGAACGACTATAAACAAATTATACTAAATTACCATATCTTTACTTTCAGTAAAATTACTTTTTCTTATATTTATTGAAAGAAGTCTTATTTTTACTGGACGCTATATGGAATCCACTATTGATTGCAATGAAAATCGATGCATTGATTGAAGCCACACAAGTACGAAGCAAAGTCGGGGCTTCTCCATTGTAGGTATACCTAACGTGATTTTGTATCTGATGTCTTGAGGTATTTTTCTAAAAATCTACTTGTTATCTACATGTTAAGTGACTTATGGATTCGGTCGAGATTTTGAATTCTGTCTGAATATTCTGTGAAATTCATAGTTTTAAATATCTGTTGATTACACTATGATAAAAACGACAGAATTTTTTGGGAGATTACACTCTAATAAAAAGTCTATTAACAGTAAAATTACGTTCCTTTCAGAATGCATCCTTTGATGTACTGATGAACGATTTCTTTTGACTTTGAAAAGAATTCCTTTAACTATTAAAGGATTTTATCTGTTGGCTAGCAGAGAAAATGCGCCTGCGCATGAGTGAATTTTTTCAGTGCACGATTTATTAAGTAATTGATAAAGTGAGTGAAAAACGTGCGAAATGAGGTGGAAAATGAATTTCTTCAAAGAATTAGGAATCCCAGATTGTGACGTGAAAACTTTGGAAGGTACGTGTACTGAAAGAACAGTTTTTTATCCGCATAACCTCACTTTATATTGACTTTTACGCTTTTGACAATCGAAGTATAAATTTTTTCAAATGCTTTTGTCAATCAAAAGTTCGTAAGACGTTCTTTGTGAAATGATTTTTTAAAGCGACGATCTTATACCAATTTTATAATAACATTGATTTTATATTTACATTCACCAAAGTTCGGCTTTTGTACATTTTTTGCACGTAATATCATGCAATAAGTTTTCTTTTAACGTTTAAATTATTCTTTCTCTTGTTCGACAATAGATTTCACTTCAAAATCAAAGGAAATCCTTTCACAGTTAAAGGATAGCATTTGAAACGACAATCCTTTAACTATGAAAGGATTTCCTCTCATGCCAATTTTGAATAGAAAATTCTTTAATAGTGGAAGGAATCTTTTGACAGTTAATAGTCTGTTTTTAAGAGTGTAAATTAAAAATACTATTCTAACATATAGAAAATAGGATAACAAGGATTTCAATACATGAATTTTCACTTACAAAATTACATAAATTCGGGAAATCAAAAGCGTGCGAGAACCCGAAATTTTTAGAGAAAATCCGGATTCTGACTCGAAATCGTAGGTTTTCTTTTATACTCAGCTATAAGCAATAAGTATACCTGTGCCTTCAATCAGCGTATTTACACTGAATCAGATTAGAGAGTAACATGCGAAATAATTCAACTTCAAAATAGATAACATTCAAAAATAAATTTGTCGCAGAGTTATCGCTCAATTAGCTATTGATCATGATGAATTTATGGGAAACTTACCTTGAGGAAAGGCAGAGAGGCTGTGTTCGAGAGGATGGCTGTGCGGATGGCCGTGAGTAGCTAGACTGAAAGGTGATGGGAGGCCCGGATGAGGACCCGCAGGATGTACATGAGAGTGTGGATGGGGGTGTGTGCTCATTCCCATGGCTGGATGACCGTGGAGATGGTATTGGGCACTTCCTGTTGGTACGCCAGTAACAGTTGTCTTTAAGAACTCTGCCATGGCGTAGCCCTGGAGACGAGCCGCCAGTTCGCCACTCGCCCCGGCTGTACCCCTGTTTATGTTGTCTCTTTCTCTATCTATTTCTCCACTTTCCCCCCACCAACTCTCCCTCTTGCACTTGAACTCTGCTTTCACGTTCCCCGCCAGCTTCGATGTCGATATAGTTTCCGTTTCGTCACCGTTATCCTTGGTCGACCTGCCAACGTATCCTCCGTAATCCTCCACCTGAAAACAAAGTTAACATATCTCTATTAATGAAAAGTGCAATAATCAGTTATACCAACATTCAGCAAGTTTAGGTTCAAATGTTTAATCCCATCTAGAAATGTGCTCTTGGCCCAAACAGGACCCAGACTTGGCAAAACCAGGCCCTGGTCTGGCGATCTAGCCCGGGCCCAACTCGAATGAAACGCTAAATCTGGTAAGGGCCCAGTTATATTGCCAGGCTTGGCCCTAGTTTATTATCGATTCCTAGCACTTTTATATTTTCTCAATTGAAAGGCAAAATTAAGCAGGAATATTTTTTTGTTAAATTTAAAGTTCACAAATGAATGAACTTATTTATTAGTTTTTCAAATAGTGGTTCAAATTTTAAAATTGTGGTATTTCATTGATTATTTACGGCCATACCACGCTGGAAACACCAGTTCCCGTTAGATCACTGAAGTTAAGCAGTGTTGGGCGCGGTTAGTACTTGGATGGGTGACCGTCTGATACTACTGCGTTGCTGTTGGCGGTCGTGGGTGTGGTGAGCCCACACTTGTAGTTATTTACTACAAGAAACTATCCACCTAGAAACACTACCCGAATCGGGTAGTGTCACGCCTACCCCTAGAGGCTCGCCGAAAGGGAAATGGCTTAATGGTTTTGAAAAAAAAAATCTAACCGGGTTCTGATTCTTCCTTATCATCTGCATCATCATCATCTATGTGCAATAATTTTTTAATTTATTCCGTCATATTTGTTTTATAATTCAAAGTTTCAAAAAGCATGACATAAATTAACAACATATTTACACTTTATAATTTGACCAAAAAGTTTTCTCAGTTTTGAGATTAGAAGTCACGTACAATCTCAATCATCGGCATCACCACTAATATCAATCACTCACTTGGACAAAATTTATAAATTGAGTTTGGCTCAAACTATCACTCAAATTTCCTTTCAAGAGACTTGAAGAATTTTAATTTTCACCAAATTTGCCACCTTGTAAAGTTTTACACTTGAAACTGGCAAGCAGTGAGAAAACAAAGGGAATAATTCTACGCTATCTGTCGTCAATTTTTGGAACTTTGACACTAGCTGGGCCCAAGCTCAAGCCATTGCAAAATTCGAGTTAGATCAAAGCTAGGGGCCCCTAGCCTGGCCCAAGTATGGAACCGGGGAGAAACTTGGCGATTTCTGAACGATAGCGTTCAATTCAGACCCTCAGAAATATGACAATCTCCAAATGAGAATCACTTATGGATTTATTATTTGTTAATTGAACAAATTTCATTTTTAGGGGTTCAAACTTATAAAAAAATAAAAAAGTATTATGAAAAAAATTGAAATTAGAGAAAATACCAATATTTGTCACGGCTACTAAATATACCAACGCATTAACCAGAATCTGCATCAGTAAAAAGGCGACGCGCCATTCACGGAGAAGTCAGAGTCTGTTAGTCTAACAGAACGGTGACAGTATGCATTTTTTTGTACCCTTTACAGGAAATCCTGTGAGACTTACGCAACTTACGCAACACAGAACAATAACGAATAACATGGATATTAACACTAATGGCAAGTTGCACTTTTATTTACGCAGATGAGGGTTTATATTTTTATAGGCAGTCATGGCGATTTATTGCATTCTTAAATAAGAGAACTCTATTTCAAACTCGAAACTTTCAAATTTTCCAAAGAATGCAGCACACAATACACGGAAAAAAAATATTCGGTCAAATTGGACGAAACTGCGGGAAATGATAGATCTTGAGGTCCTAATCAAAATTTCTTATGGCCACAACCATCCAAAATGAATTGCTGAGGAGCTAGAGGTCGTTCAAAATTAAAAATAGTCCGAAATTGTATAAATTATTTGTGAATATATCAAACGGTATCAAACTTAACTAATAATACGTATATACGTACATGAGTTATATGAGTAAAATATATATATATTGCTCATATAACTTATGTTATATGATTTTCAACAAAATAGTTAAATTTTTAACGAAAGTGATGAATTTTCGAATAAAATGATGAATCTTCAACTTGAATAATCGAATTCTAAACTGAACAGATAAATTTTCAACTAAAATGATGAATCTTCAATTGGATTGGTTGATATGAATTTTCAACACAGTATATGAATTTGCAATTAAATGGTTGAATTTGCAATTAAAAATGATAAATTTGTAACCAATATTTGAATTTTACAAGAAAAAAATGAATTTTCAACAAAAAGTGGAGCAGTTGAATGGTAAGTTAAAAAAATTTAATTTTCAACCAAACAACACTTTACACTTTACAATTGTAAACCAATGTAATGAATTTTCAACTAAAATTATGAATCTTCAACCGGAATAGTTGAATTTTATATCAAAAAGTTACAAAAATTTCCCACCGAATATTTCAATTTTTAATAAAAAAGATCAATATCATCAATCAAATAGTTAAATTTTCATCCAAAAAAGATACATTTTTAACCTGAAATAGAATAGTTATATTTTATTTACACTTCACTTTGATCCTCCTAAATAAAAATGCATTCCCTGTTGTTTCATAATAGGTACATATAGGTCGTTCCGCTTTTTCATCAATATAATACCTTTTTTCAGACTAAATTAAACTTTTAATATGCGTTTCGCATTCAGAAAAGATCAGTCCATTCATTGATACAAACATTTTGAAAATATATTCTACTATCGTTCAAAAATTACTGAAAATCGCATGACCCCCGTAAAGTGTGTCTCATGATTGGTACCTTTACCTTATAATAACAAGTTTTCGAATTTTCTTGAAAAATCAAAAGTTCAAACTTTGACCCCATGAAACATATAAAAAATAAAATTAAAAATTCCATTTTGCTTTCAGACTATGCAAGATACGAAAAAAGATGATAAGACAAAAAATATCCATCATCTTCAGTCAGTTAAACCAAAACTGTTTCTTAAGCAATTAAGCGTTTTTCTTTGGACTTCAAAAAAGTGTGTGGGTATTGTAATGATAATTTGATCCTTGAAGCCGATAGAACCTTGAGGAAATAAACTTGCATTTTATTCTAGAATAAAAACAAATTTAACAATCACTTAAAACGTAGAGGTTTTGTCTATTTTATGATACGCGAGGCCAAAAAGTATCCGAGCGTGATATTTATGTGGTCCTACCGGGTAATTATGGATTCAATATAACTGATATCAGTTGTATTTATTTACGAAAAATCAGGGCCGCATTAAGGGTAGTGGGGCCTAGGGCCGGCTAAAATGTGGAGGCTTACAGAATCACCAGCGGCTGGCTTCTAAAAAAATGGTCATCGAAGTAGGAGCCGACGCTCCTCGCTCCTGCTAATTTCAATTTATTTCGCATTAGTGGGGGCCCTGGGGCAATGGCCCCACCTGGCGCCATGGTAAATGCAGCCATGCGAAAAATATATTTGTAAAACAATATTCAAGCTCAGGGTATCAGCCTGAATAAAAACGCAGTTTGAGGCAGAAAATCTATGTAAAGCAAAAAATCGGACGGATTTCCATGAAAATTGCATGTTATACAATTACATTTTGTAAATTTTAATGTAGTTATACAAAATTACCTATTCAATGATGAGGTGCCAATTATTAAATCCTTTTTGGGCATCGTATTTATTTTCGCGTTTTCAATCCCCATAGCAGGAGAAGCTATCACGTAAACTAGATCCCTTTCTGTACCCAGCGTCGACAATATTTTTCTGGATACTTTTGGATACCCGAAATCGAAAATGAAATAGAAAGTTTTCAATCCTTTTTAAATTCACACATTTTGCCGTTCTTATTTACTGTTTTACGAATAATAATAAGGTTGAAATCATTTTAAAACACAGTATTAGTCATTTTGCATTGTCAAGATTGATTGCTATACAGGTAGCTGTGATGAAAAATAATTTTTGAAATTTGTTCACCATGTATACCATTTGTCATGTATACCATCCCGTGCAGAAATTTCGCCGTGGCCCCTACCGGGCCCAGGCTCGTTCATATCGGGCCCTGGTAGGGAAATCGAGTCAGGGCCAGACTCATCATGAAACACGTAGCCACCTCGGAGCCATGTATAGGGGCCCGATCAAACGCCCGATCTGTCGCCGGTCTGGCCCCTATTATTTACCTGAGTCTAGCCACATTATTTACTTTTCTAGTAGGAATTAAAATCCTTCAAAATAATTATAACAGAATATTAAATGAAGAGCCAAATTAATAGGATTGAGCTTTATTTTAACTACACCTTAAAAATAATTAAAAATGATTATTTGGACCTCTGCTTCCGATTACCGTCCCAGTCTTTTGCATGCCAGAAAAAGTTGCTCATGTGTGGCAGCAGTTCCTCTTCGGTTGCATTGAATTTGTCAAAATTACATTTCTTCATTTCTATCCACAAATATTATCCCTTACCCCGTCACTGGAGCGATAACATGCATAACTTTAATCGTAGAATCCAAAATATAACCTCAAAATTGCAACTACTTGTTTTACAAAAAAACGCTACCGAGCGAAAAAATATCAAATAATAATTTTTTTGACTAAAATGAGGAAATCGAATGTTTAGGTTAGAACTTGGATCCAGTACAATACAATTAAATATATAAATACCATAAAAAATGTAATACCATGAAAGACTTACCTTCTTTGCTTTCGTTTTCATCGCGTAAATACGGAATTTTGCTGATGGCACGATGTTTGCGAACACACGATGTGCTCCTTAATTTTGGCATTTATTAATAATGTGTTAAGAATATATTATACGGTCGAACACTCCCAGTACATTTGCAACACAACACGACGAAGGAAAACAAAAATTAAGGTTATGTTCGTGATTATATTACATCTAGCGCATATGGCTGAAGATGGCGCTGCGAAGAGACTATTTGACGTCACAGTACATAGCCCGGTCTGGTACGAGTCAGGGCCACAGAATTATTCCTATCAGGACCAGATAGTACACATCGGATCAGGCCCTAGTCGGTAATCGGTAATATATATGGCGATTTCTGCACGGGATGATTTTATATCATTCTTAAAATCATTACGTTTGAATAAAGCGAGAGTTTTTTAATAAAGTGATGTATTGTTATGGACAATCTCATATGTACTAGATTTTGAAAACTTTACATATGCTTTAGAAGTGCCTTCCAATGCGTTAAACGGAAATGGGCGGTTTTAAATTATTTCACGTTAAGTTTGACAGCTCTGATCGGCTTTGAAAGGAATTGGAATCTAAATGTTTTCGCCGCCTAATAGGGGATATAAAAAAGGACAGAAACGGCATTCCTAGAATCCTACACAGCTGTTAAAAATAGTATTAAATTTAAAATACCAATGTATATTAAAATTAATACCTTAAGTATATGAAATCATCATTTAGGTACGTGTTTATTAAATTTCATATACATTCATGATAATCGCTCAAATAATTCTATTTTACACAAAATCAAAATAAGATTAGCAGTAATTTTCGATTTTAAATAATAAAACACGATATCCTCTACCAGTTAACCAAAATCAAAATTGGATTTCAAGTCGAAAAGTTCAATTACGCAAATAAATTACAGACCTAACCTACAATCAACTATACTCACATTAAATTTTTACCATTCAGGGCAAATTTTGGAAGGAGTTCCACATGCACGTTGCACTTTGATCATAAAAAGGAATTCATTCGACGAATTCTAGATTATTACTTCAGTCGCGAATATTTGATAAGATTTGAAGAAATAAAAGCACTTTGAGTTTTCCAGCACGCTGCTATACCGACCTGTATATTACATTTAATATAAACTGTACAGCTATTCATATTTTAATGTATATTAAATTTCAACTACCGTGTATGCAAATGACTGCATATACATTTGTATTAAATTTAATACAGATTTTCCTAACAGTGTAGGTATGGAAATTTCTAATATCTTTGAATGCAAGCCTTCTTACCGGGAATGATATCCGTTGCAGAAGGAGCTTTTTTCGATTTATTTATAAATGTTAACCTGTTTTGTTATAAGCGCTTTTTATTAATTTTATTAGACATCATGTTCTGAATAATACTACTCGCACATAAAAAAACTAAGCCTTCTCTTCGCACGTATTTTAAAGTGAAGATTACCTTTAACAAAAACTACCATATGCAGCTAATCTTCACCCTATCATATTGGATCATTCTACTGCTTTTACCCACTTTGCGAGATAAATTTTCAATGTTAACCTCGAGGGTCATTTGACACACCGAAAAAACGATATTCTAATATTAAGAGTGTCATATTCTTACAGGCATATTCTTAGTAATATTCCTAATGAAGTAAGCGAAATTCTTACTTAAAGAGTATCGTCTAACCAACGGGAGAAAGAAGAAACGCGCAAAGGAAAATGCGACTTGCTCTGTTCAATCATTTCTTTTAATGTTTCGTGCCACGTGCTTTTTAATCAGTTTCCATTTTCGATTGTTTTACCCACGAAGTAGTATAAGGAGGCCAAACTCCAAATGTGTAATAAGTGAGAAGCTCGAAGAAATGCAACCAGTTCTAAGGATATATCGACGTCACATTTCAACAAAGAAGTAAGATAGTGAGGTTAAATACCGGCGTGCAATTACTCATTTATTCATGTTTTTTGGGGTTGTTTAGTTGAATGTTTTTTTGTTGTTGTAATTTTCGGCATTTAGTGTTTTGCTTTAAAGAAAAGTGGTAAGGATGACATACAAATAATTAGGGGTCATTCACAAAATACGTGATGCGTTCAGGGGTGGGTAGGGGTCTATCAAAGTATCATTCTCCATGTTAAGAACAATGGGAAAAGCATCACGCAGGGGGGGGGGGGGGGTTAAAAGTTCGTGAAAAACGTCTCACGTAATTTGTGAATGGCCCCTTAAATATTTCATCAAAATGTTGTTAGTATAGTCTTATGCTAAGTGGGAAATTCTTAAAATTAGACAAGAATATATATTCTTAAGGTATAAGAGGGCCTCCATCGTACATTAAGTATATTTTCTTGGCGCCTATTTAAGTTGCAAATATTCTTAAACTTAGTGGGAAATTATTAAAATTAGAATATCGTTTTTTCAGTGCAGCTTTCAGAATGTTGCCATGACCATCTTTATCCATTTGGTTGTTTCGCTAAACTGTCAGCTAACTTCAATTCACCGATGAGAGTAATGGGATGGATTAGGTTTGTATAATTTTAAAGACGGTCGTGACTATTTGAAAGAGCTGTCAAATGAGGCAATTAAATTTTGAATTTGGGTCCTAACTTGAAGGCGTTTTCGAGAAAAATTGACAATAATGAATTGTCACATTTTTTGTTACAAAAACATTTTAAAACTTGCGATACTAGTGTCCAAGCAAGTTTTAAAGAATAAACTTTTATCATTGAACAACATTTAAGACCACCACTAGAATGCGTGGTTTTTTGGGGCTTTAGAAAAGGGGTGAGCATAAGTTGTGAGAGGGGACATTCTAAATGGTTCACACCCTCTCCCATCACTCATACCGGCCCCTTTTTCAACGCCCCCCCAAAAAAAAGAAAAATCGGATAATTCATTTTTGTAATTTTTCTCGAAAAATAGTAATTTCCGAAGAAAAGTATTAATATAAAAGATACGTGTTTCAACGAGATCTACAACTCTTGTGGACAACATTTTTCTCCGAAATCAATATTTTCTGAGATAATAAAAAAACTTTAGGTCAAAATTATTAATAACTTCATTTATATTGATCTGCGCCAAAAATCCTGTCAGTGCGTTTAGCATGGGGACAGCAATAACATACAATTCTAAATAATTATTGTAAAATAAAAAATTTAACCTTGAAATATTTTTTGCTAAAGTTCGACTTCCGTTCTTTTCTAAAATTAGTTACGACTGAGTATACGAGGAATATCATCAATTTTTTAATTCATTTTTTAACTCATTTTTAACAATACTTAATTTTAGCTTGAGATTACTAGTGAGGATGCTCACAATATTACTGGTCAAAAAAACGTCTCATATGTATCTGTGAAATGAGACATATAATTTTCAAACATAAATTTCAGTTCTCTCACTGTAAAATAATGTAGATCACTTTTTAAAAAAAGTCCATTGTATAATTTTGATACGTCTATCAATTATAAATCCATTGAACACGTCAGTTTCTCGAAAGCCCTAACGGTTCTCGAGATTATCACAAGAAACGTGAAAAGCTTGAAAAAGTTTTGTAGAAATCGTTCTACCTGCCAATAACTTTGGACAATTTTTACCCTTTTTCAAAATACATAAAATACTAACTAGAAGCCGAAAAATTTCGGGAAAATGTTCACATGGAAGCTTGAACTTTGAACTATGACTTTTACTAAGGAAAAATAAAAGAACATCTTTGCGAAGGGTATGGTAGAGTCGTTAGGAACTCCTTTTTACTGAAGCACCCGGCTTTCCACTCGAAATTGAAAGTAAGCGTTTCAGTCAAAAAGCAGTTCCCGACGCAAGCCTTTATAGTAAGGGTCACAGTTCAATATTCAAGCATTTATCTTAGTCATTTTACGACATTTTTCACTTCTCGTTATTGTTTTATGGAATTAACAGAAGGTTACAAAGTGTTTCTTTGTTATATTTTCACCTTGTTTTCATTTTCACGTATATCAAGAAGAGTAAACGCTAGAATTATTTTTTTTTAGTTTTGTATAGAATCAAAAAAGAAGAAAATCGCCTTTAGTTCCTTAAAAAGTTCAATTAATTTGGCAGGTACAACTATTTCTATAACACTATATTTTTTCAAGTTTTTTGTGATACAGGGTGGAAAAACGAACATAAGAACATATCGTACGGGTGGTTGCCAGAAAGTAGAAGAGAGTGGGATATGGTGCCGCGCTTTGGCTTAAATGCTCTATAAATCATGATTGAAATATGATTTTGATGTGTTTATTTTTTAAGGTGAAGCTCACATTATACGGAAACATGTTTTTACTTCAAACTGCTGTTTGATTACTTCATTACACTCATACACTGGGATATGGCAAACGTTCTATTACTGCCGTTTACTTAAACAATATGAAAATTGTAGAATAAAAATGATATAATAAAATAATTCTGAAGAGTGTAATGTAATGACGGAAAATTACTCCAGACATTTTCAACACTAATTAAATGTTTTCTTATTCATCAAAGTAAAGTATTTGACAAAATCAGTTGTAACCACATATTTCCTGCTCAAACATATAGGGTGCGCCGCGTTTATAGAAACAAATCATGATACCAGAAGTTTAATAAAATACTTTACCTATTAAAACCTAAATTTTTCATACTTCAAGTATTTCAGAATATGCTGTGAGTGCTTCATTTTTGCCAAAGACACGTATTTTAAAACATCAATTAAGTCAAATCACTATTTTTCCGAACAAAGAAAGCCATTTTATGTAAAAAAAAATAATATAAAATTCAACCAACGTGGGCGTTATTCTGCATTGTCGTCGTGCCCCGCCGGCACGATACCCTCCTCTCCCCTAGAACATTTGAGAGTTTTAGACAAAGAGATTTTCGAAAACAAAAAATTCCCAAGCCACCTAAAATATACATTTTTTCAATTAGGGGTGATCCAAGAGAGTATAAAGATATACAACTAGAGATCATAGAACGTATTTGTGATGAATATGAATTTTTCCCATTGCAATTATCCTTAAATGTGTTTTAAATACTTGATACTATTGGGTAAATCCGTGAATGGTTCCCACAGTCAGTTGTTAAAAGAAAGAAAGTGCCCAAAAACTGAACACTGAACATTAATTGAAGCCACATAATTCGTCCAAATTCCACATATAGCTTTACAGTAGACCATGAAGTCCAAATAAAAAACAAGCTGGTTCTTAAAATACTAGAACAGCGCTATTGTACCTGAAGGTTGAATTTGAGGCTGAAATTATTGGACGTTGATTTACAGTGATAAAAGTTGAAATAAACAATAATTATAAGCCCTAAAGGTTGCTAACAATGAGCGGAAAATACGTCTCGCTGCATATGTTTCACGTGTTTCAATAGAAAAAGGAAAATGGACTGAAAACCCGATACGGAATGTCATTGTCAAGTTGCAGAAACGTGAGATGTCCGTAGTAATGCTCGTCTTGGACGTGCTACTGACAAAGATCGTATTAGCATTATTTTCTTGACTGAAGCCGACGCTTTTCGAATCTGTCGAGAAGCTTTAAGAAATTCTCCAAATTCCAGTTTCATGGAAATTTTATTGAAATAAAAAAGAATCATTTCATCTTGAAAAATGTAAAAGTTAAAATATATATATATATATATATATATAATAACCTCAAAATGCAGCAGGCAATCCGCTTATGTTTTTCAAAATTTGTAAAAATTAAATTTATTAGTAATGTGATAATACGCGTCTGAGATAGCTATTATTCACGCTTGTCTCTAATGAACCGAAAAGTGAGGTAGTTTAGAAGTCTACTTTTTAATTTTCAATCTTTTTCATGGTCATTTTGCAGAAAATTATTCATGATGAAGTGAATTTCTGTTCGATCTCAATTTTATGCACGTTCGTATGTTATAACTCTTCTAACTGTCAAGAATCCGAATTTTTGTTAATATTACCAACTTTTTTTCATGCACGGAAAACTAAAAAACTACTAAATTCATTTTAATCCTCGCACCGGTATTTATCATTTTCAAATCCGCATACTCATTTTAAAATTATGGGAATATTTACTAAATAAGAATTTTCTAATAACCTTATCAGATCCGAAATAAAAACACATATGCATATCATATCACATATCTTCATGCCTATTGAGCCACATCGAAAATTTCTCAAAATTTCAGATTTATTGTTTTGAACGCATATTTATGTTTTAATATTAGTTAGATATTTGCACATTTAAAACGCTTCGTCTAACAATTGTCCCGAAAAATCGGCAGAGCCACAACAGAGTATGACGAGTAAACAAGCCTATGAAAAATATTTGATGATCCCGACTTTCAGAAAAGAAGAATTTTTGTATTTTAAAACAGTTGACTACAACATTTAATATATGAATCTGCGATAAAATTGAAATGTGTTCAATACACGTAGTTACAGAATTATATTTACAATAAATTCTAGACGAGGAAATTTTCAATTTCAAGGAAATAATAGAATTAATAAATGAAAACTAAAAAACCTACCCCTTGGTATGCGGAGTGATAAATTCCTGAATACGTCGACATCCACTTGATTAGATCCACGAAAAGGGGATGTTAAAATCAAGCTAATCAATTGGACCAGAAAATTATGAGTAACAACAAACACGTGTTTGTTGAAACGCGGGAGAATATCACTTTTGTTATATTAGTGTATTTTCTAAGTAACCTCGACACGTAATGTATCGAAGAATATTAAATTTGGTTTGACAAAACATTCGTAGCACTAAATTACAAGAGAAATTTGACACATTTTGGGTTCACTCCGAGATAAATTGCACGACACGCTTCACGGGCTGACCTTACTCCGACTGAAACGCGCTCCCCGTCGGAAGGATTCAAGTAAACTGCTGGCTAGACCCATTGCGAGAGCCCTAAATAGATGATATCCCATTGAGGTCCCGGATAGTTCGGGAGTGGGGGACTTGTGGGCGGGCATAGTGGGGAGTTCGTACCAATGACCACCCGTCGAGGCCCAACAGGGCCCTATGAAGAGGGTTGCTAACAGGGGCGTACTCCACCACGGATATGCATAGATGCCATAGATACTGATGCGGCGATGGGGGATGGGAGTTGATAATCTTCACATCTTTAACAATGAAAATTTAATAACTGCAGATAAAAAAATAATTTAAAAAGCAAGATTAATGTGTATTTTCATTTCGCGTTTTTGTAAAAGTCTAAAAGTACTACAGACTTTATTCCGTCTAGAAAAAAATAGTCGTATAAATCTTTGTATAAACTTTATACCATTTTCAATTTTAATATAATTACAGTGTATTACAAATTTAAATATTGATTATTGTAAATAATAATTTGAAAAACCGTAAGTTCTCTTCGCACAAACAGTTGTTAGATTTGTGCAAATTTATTTGATTCTTAATTCCTAACTACAACTTTGTACTGTACATAATACTGTGTGTTACATAATAACTTTTACACATGAAAAATTAACATGAATCATAACTTAAAAAAGGTCAATTTAACTGTTAACCTGTATAAGCGTGGAGTATGGACATCTTCAAAAATTGTATTTTTGCCTTTATCTGTAACTTGATAATTGATGAACTTGATGTGCTAAAGACCACCAAGAGTCACATTAATTTTGAATATTTTATTTTACCATGGGAAAGACAAACTTTCAATCGTGAAGCCGCTATTATTTTATTAAAAAATTGTTATTGTTGAAATATTAAAAAAATTGAGTGAATAAATATCAAATATGTCCCTTAAAATAATTACGGTTTAATATTTGAAAAGTCAACTGTGAAAACGTTGCATGATATCTAATATTTTCACCTATTTTAATTCTTCTAAGGATCTTGCGAGGAAAAAATATGTGATTTAAACAGAAAAATAATGTAAAATCAAATCAATAAAACTAAAATATAATTGAATAAAGTAATTTTTATTTTCAAAACAGCCAACTGTAAGGTGCCGTACTTGAATTACGTGGCGGATTATCGGCCCTCTCCAGATCTCCCCAGCTTCAACAATGGAACCGTAACAAATTCATACAAAGTGCCCCTCCCCCCTCCTTGAGGTGTTACGTAATATAAGTACGGCCCCTAACCTTGTTTCAAGGATTTTCATATCTTTGAATTAGCTATGTGATTTCATAAGTTTCAGATGTCATACAAAATCGAAACTTCACGTATCAATTTTTGCTTGTTTTTTTGATCTTGTGTGGAAAAATTTCGTGGCGCTGTACTGTTTTCTACCTAGTCTGCCTTGAGTTGACACTGGCGCGCCACAGGCTGACTTTCCAGTGACTAGACTGGGATGTTACGCTCGGATCGACTAGTTTCTAGACAGAACATCTATTTTGATGAAAAATAATTAATAATTGAATAATATAATTATTTTTGATTGCAAAAAAGTGTAATATATAGATTTTGCAGTTAATTAAAAATATAACAATTAATATTTAATTTGATTAATAATTAAAAGTTCTTAATGTGTGAATAAATAATTGAAATTTATGCAATAAATAAATAAGTTAGTTTCAATACGGGCGGAAAACCCATCGAGGAACTCCCCTGGCGCTATAAAGTTTTTATGTTAAAATTTGATTTTCTGGAAAATCATAAATATATAATACATAGCATTATGCATATTATAATTATTATTATTTCAATATAGATTAATTATAAGTTCAATATTTCCTACATATTTTATTCCAGAACTATTATGTTCTTGATTCACTTCTGTAATTTTTGTTTGAGTCCAACCCGTGATTCTGTCTAGAAACTAGCTAAAATCTGTATGAATCAAATTCGTAACGAACTCCTAGATAGATCCAAGACTGGGACTCGACATTAGAAAAGTTTGAATCAAACACATAGCAAAAATAGACAGTGCCAGTGTAGCGCCTGGCTAGTATTGCGTGAATAGGCAGGCTTGAGAAAAACTGAACTGGCTTTACCATGATTCGAGACTGCCATGAAATTTTTTCCACACGGGATGTTTTTTTTCATGTGTAATTATTTATTATTAGAAATGACAGCCAACATTACTTTTAATTTGTGTTATAAGTGGGATTATCTGAATTTTCTAACAATTGATAAATATACATGTATGTGAAATTTAATATACAGCCTCTTCTTGGCAATTTCATATACCAAGTTTTTTTATTTAATATACTTATGTATGTTAAATGTATGTTGAAATTACAAAAAAAAATTAACAGTGAACCGCATAAATAACTCGTTAAAACACATATATTACATAGCTGAATCAAGAATATTGGAACCCTTAATATATAGCGCTGATGAAATATAGGATTAATTTTGACAAGGGTTTTAAATTTATAATTGATTTAAAACAGTTTACCTTACAATTAAACAGATTACAAGGGCCGATTCAATATGAAAGTAAGTGAAATCAATAGTAGAACTAGTTTTTAAACTTTTGTAATTTCTTTAAACTGGGATAAAACTTATTTCATTTTTCCGTATTTCGTACTAACAAAAAATTGTACTGGAAGTTTCGAGTTTGTATGGATATGTGAAAGTCATGACGTCACTTAGCTAATTCAAAGATATGAAAATCCTTGATACGAGGATATACAGTTGGCTGTTCCAAAAACAAAAATTACTACAGTTGGCTGTTTAAAAAATATACTTGAATGTATTTTAGTTTTATTGATTTGGTTTTTTTCGTATATCCTATTGCTGCAGTTGAAAAATAAATTCTCAAATGAATTCCCCTCCCTTTCTCTCTCACCCACTGTCTTTCCTATTGTGTGTACGCAGATAAGGCCCAAAACTTAAGCTGTTCCTTCCATATATTTGTGTATTATAGAGCGCATGCTAAACTGGAAGGGAAACAGGCTAAAAGTCCGGCTCATCCGTAGAACTTAACTTCTAGCGATGCCACTATAAATGTAATGAAAGCAATCCCAGGTGGAAATACACCACTGACACAGTACACGCACAGCACTCTAAATTTGAATTAGTAAAAACTTTACTAATTCATTCAGTACACCTAATTTTAATTGATGAATTAGTTATTTTCAGAAGTTTACTAATTTTAACAGTAGAAAACCGCAACTAAGTTAATTAGTTATACCGTAATTATAGACTTAAAATAAATTGATAGAGGAACAATTTTTGAATTAATTAATGAAGGTACTGCACACCAGTACTGGTTCTGTACTGGCAAACCACAGGCATACAAAAATGCCGGAGGTAATTTTAAAAATGATAAAAAAAAGCATTCAATTTTTTTTAGGACCAGCATCCATTCATCATCATACGATTGCATATCGTCTGAATATTATTCATAATTACGAGAGTGTAAATTTCAAGATTTTTTTCAGTTCTGACACCCACTATTTCTATACTCGAAAGATATTATCAACGGTATTTAAAAATAAATAATAATTGATTGCGAGTATTTTGTCTATAAATGTTAATGGTCCTGCTTAAAATGAATATAAATATTACATTTTTAAACACTGTTTTTAAATAAAATTTCTAAGGCTACGAGGCCCGTGTAGAAATCGCCATATATATTACCGATTACCGACTAGGGCCTGATCCGATGTGTACTAACTGGTCCCGATAGGAAGAATTCTGTGGCTCTGACTCGTACCAGACCGGGCTATGTACTGTGACGTCATATAGCCTCTTCGCAGCGCCATCTTAAGCCATATGCGCTAGATGTAATATAACCACGAGCATAACCTTGATTATTGTTTTCCTTCGCGGTGTTGTGTTGCAAATGTGCTGGGAGTGTTCGACCGTATAATATATTCTTAACACATTAACAATGAATGCCAAAATAAAGGAGCTCACCGCGAGTTCGCAAACATCGTGCCATCAGCAAAATTCCGTATTTACGCGATGAAAACGAAAGCAACGAAGGTAAGTCTTTTATGGTATTACATTTTTTATGGCATCAATAATTTTTGTGGTATATTTAATTGTATTGTACTGGATCCAAGTTCTAACGTCAACATTCGATTTCCTCATTTTAGTCAAAAAAATTATTATTTGATATTTTTTCGCTCGGTAGCACTTTTTTGTAAAACAAGTAGTTGCAATTTTGAGGTTATATTTTGAATACTGCGTTTAAAGTTATGCATGTTATCGCTCCAGTGGCTGCGTAAGGTGTAATATTTGTTGATTAAAATGAGGAAATGTAATTATGACAAATTCAATGCAACCGAAGAGGAAGTGCTGTCTCATATGAGCACCGTCTTCTGGAATGCAAAAGACTGGGACGGTAATCGGAAGCAGAGGTCCAAATAACCATTTTTCATTATTTTTAAGGTGTATTCAAAATGAAGCTCGATTCTATTAATTTGGCTAATCATTTAATATTGTGTCAGAATTATTTTGAAGGATTTTAATTCATAATAAAAAAGTAAATAATGTGGCTAGACTCGGGTAATTAATAGGGGCCAGACCAGGGGCAGATCAGGCGTTTGATCGGGCCCCTAGACATGGCTCCACTGTGTCTACGTGTTTCATGATGAGTCTGGCCCTACCTCGATTTCCACATCAGGGCCCGATATGAACGAGTATCGGCGCGGTCGGGGCCACGGCGAAATTTCTGCACGTCCCAGGTTAAGTAAAGCGTTGTTGTTATTCTTTTACATAAGTAGCAAAAATAATTTCTTGATGAAATAAATTTTTGAATTTTCGGGCTGTAAGTGTGCTGAACTAAGTGCGGGAAAAATATATTCTAAATCGTATAAAAAGTATTTACTTGTTGAGTATGTACATGACAGTCGAATCTTGAGAGTTAAATAATATTTAAAGTTATTTGTCACTTTTAAGCATCACATTTTTTCACATTTTTTAATATTTGATCACATTCATGAGTTTTAAATTTGTACCATGATTATTTGATTGAATCCACTAAAATCTAATTTTATTATGACTGATAATTGACACGGGGCAGTGCCGCCAACTCTCAAAGTGGTTATTTCACTGAATGAATAAGTAACTTTTCACTGATTGTCAGTGACCCATTTTCAGATATTTCAATCAGTGAAATTTCACTGACAATCAGAGGAATTTCACTATCAATAAGTGACATTTCACAGATTCAGATTTGTAGAGTACAGAATTGAAAGTCTTTGAATTGAAAGATGTTGAATAAATAAAGTGTTAACGGGAATATAAATTAAACCATTTTAAAACTTTTGATAATGACATAAAATTTAATTTTTGAGAAGCATTTAAAATTTGTATCGACGAAACTTAGAAATTTTATTGTGTACTGCGACAATTCTTTTAATACCTTTTTTTTAAGCTTTCGTGTAACGTTTTGCTTTTCAGGTGTTTTAGACTAATTTACAACGATTGAGAATTACAGAAAATGTAATTTTTTCTGAACATTTACAATTTATCACATGGATGGAAATTCGAATTTTTTCCTTAAAAAAAAAAACAGAAAAAATTTTTTTTCGCGATATTTGTAGTATAGTTTTTAAAAATTTTAGAACACATGAACCATATTTTTAAATGATTTTTTCCATTTTTTTAATATTCATACTTTCGGCGTAGTACTGTCCCGATTTTTGAGCCAACCGTCGACAGTCCCGTGCAAAAATTTCCCCATCTTTCCCTATTTGAAGTTGGGTTCTGAAGGGGCCCCTATCAGAATATCTAGACTAGAAAACACTGATGGGGGCCCTATCAGGTTCTAGTGAAGAATTCCATGCTTCGTATAGGTATGGCGAATCTATCTGTATCTAGTGGGGTCCCGACCAGAAAATTCCTAAAGCCTTATTCTTATTACCTAAAGTATTAACTTGTAGGGTTCTGGCATTCTTAGTAAGCATAAATAGTGTTTCTTTATGTGCATGTGAACGCTTTTTTCCATAAAACTTGATTTAGGACATTATTGAAAATTTTGTTCAGAACCAGGCACTTATGTGTCAGTTAAAGAGGTTATGTCAAGTACAGCTGTCCAGTGCTTCGCCAGAGCTTTCAAGTCGAACAAGAATGCGATGAGAGTGAGGTTATGATGTTCGGAGCTACTCGCTCCGACGATCACGTAGAAGGTAAATAATGTAATAATAATTGAATATATTGTATTTGTACGAATAATTTAACAGTAAATATAATCTAATAATAACACAACCTAAAAATATTATTCCCTTATATTATAATACAAAAAATGTCAAATAAGTAAATTCATAAAATTCGGGGTACGTGTAAAAATGAAAATCAATCAATTATAATTCAGCAATTGGCATATTTCAGTGTTCTATTATTATTTCAGCTGCTAATTCCAACATACGTAAAGATTCAATGAACCAAAATATCGATGAGAAAGTCTTCCTCATGGAATTCAAAAATATTCTTCTCAACGCCAAAGACTGAAAAGGAAGATGGAATCTACTAGCTGTTAACTTAAATCAAACACAGGAGCCTTTTAGGGGCCCTTCTCTTAAATTGGGTTTTAGGCGGGCGACCCCCACTATAACCCTACTAGAAAATCTAGTGGGGCCCCTATGGCCATAGTGTTACGTTCTAGAGGGGGTTCGACTAGTTTTCCTCACTAGAGCCCGATTAGAGATGTGGAAAACTCGTCAGAGCCCCACTCGATCCCTATGGAAATTTCTGCACGGGGTATACTGGGCGTATTGCCGATTATTATCTGTATTGGTGACCAGTAATGGGCCAGTACTGCGCCGGTGGTGAACTTCGGCTGACTACTGAATTTTCCACCTCGGATATGCATATACGTGCAGTACATTTCAAATACCATCATCTTTTAAAATTAATATACATGTATATTAAGGTCGGTAAAACAGAGTGCGTTGAAGCCTAAAGTTCGTTGATGCACCCAAGTCTTGTAAAATATTAAAAATAAAGTAAGAAGCTAAGCTGCAGTGATTGAATTCTCATTTTTCATCAGAGTGCAACGTGTACAAGTGAAATTTTTTTCAAAATTCACTGTAAATGTCAAAATTTTTAATTAAGTACCGCTGATCTTAGGTTAGGTGTCTTAATTATTCGTTAAATTGGACTTCTCCACTCAAAACCCAGTATAATTTATGTTTAACTCGAACAAAATATTATGCTTGATCATTTAGAATTGAAAATTACTTCCAAAATTATTTTTACTTTGTGTAAAGTGAAATTACCTTCCATAGACCGAGTTTTTAAATTCAATGTAAAAATTTATAGTAAATGTATATTAAAATTGCAAACATTTTTAACAGTGTAAAGAGTAAAGGGGACAACGCAGTGACCAACCAAGAGAAGTGGCGTAAAGAAACAAGGAAATAACTAAAGAGAGAAATAGAGTGAAAAAGTATGATGGTATGGTGATATGTTTACACACGAAGGCATTATGGTGAATAATGTTTATTGTAGACAACTATGGTGGTAATGCATACTGATCATAAAGGCAACATCATCCGACGTTAAATGGCCTGCAGCTCAGGCGATCTGCTTATGGATGGATGAGCCACAAATTGAGTGAAAGCCGCATCATCCTTATTATACTCTCTGTAGTGTAACCCTCAAAGTATCTAAGGGTCGCGTTAACTATTCTTTCGATAATTCAATTAATGTTCTGAATGCTACACATACTAAGCTGGTGCAACTGATTGACTGTGAATATCTAATATTATTAGTAATAATTGAAATTCAAGAATTCTGAATCAGACTAAAATCAAATTCAAAATCTCATTTAACGTTCAATAATCAAGTCTGTTCTTGCCTTGATAAGGGTGCTGTGTGAGCACCGAAACGTTGGTGAATACTTTGCATGCTTTTTTATTGTGATTTGATAATAATAAAAATAAAAAAGACGAAAGAAATAAAAAAGAGAAGGAAGGGGATTTGGTTGGTTGCCTTCTCATTTTTCTTTCCTCTTTTTTATTTTTGTCGAAAGAAACAAATTTTTTTATTTTCTTTTGTAGGAATGGCAATAGGAGCATTTTGTGGTGGTTTTCCAAATTTTATTGTTGAATTCTTGTTTTATTTTCAGGAATTCTATATATTAGTAATAATTAATATTTGCATGGTTGAATACAAAATCGTTGAAACCAGTACTTTAAAATGAAAGTCATAATAATTTAACGGCATTAAATTAAAAACGTACAAAATTGAATGATTTTGCTTTTCAAATTTTATGAATTACACAATTTTCAATTAATAGCATTAAAATTTCAACAATATTTTATTTCAAGAACAGAAAAAACTAGAATTTCTATTAGAACTAAAATCAGAGATTAACCAACCCCCAGTTTTTTCTGTATGCCTTAAGAATTAGAAGAAGTTTAGAGAGGCGTTGCATAAGGTCGAAAACTTAATTTCGTTTTAACCAATTTTCAGAAGAGAAAAGAAATGTTTGAAAAATAAAACTTTAAATTCGGAAAAAAAACTTGCTTCCGAGATACATTAGCGTTGGGAATAGAACCGTAAAACTGGTTTTCGCTCGAGGCGCACGTTTGTTGAACTTTGCGGACATCAACTAAAAGTCTAATTTTCATTTTAGAAAAAAGAACCTGCTCCTGAGAGATGATGGATTTCTGAATTAAGATTTGTTTCAAAAAATACTCCCGCGTGTAAAACTTTCATGGGAGTCTGATGTCATGTCCTGCCCAGGTCTGGTTTTATCTAGACTGTCTAGTCAGGCAGATCTGTTCTGGCCCAGATCTGGCACTAGTCTTGCCCATGTATGACTATATCTAGACCGTCTAGCTTGGAAATTGTGTTCTGACCCAGGACTGGCGCTGCTCAGCCATCCAAGAACAGTAAAAGATCTAAGTTCGGCCTGGATGGTCTGGTCTGGTCCAACACTGGCGCCAATCAGCCAACAAAAAAAAATTCTATATTCTGTCTTGGAGATCTGGTCTGGACCAGGACTGGCGCTGATCAACTAAATGCACTTATTGTAAAGAATGTTTTTTTCAAGTCATTAAGAAAATAAAGGAAGTCCAGCCAGCAGCTGATTAGCCCCTAACTAGTATCGGACCAGCTAATGACTAGTGGCTGACTAGACAGTCTGGCCTAGGGCTAGCAAAAAAAATTACACTGTTGGCCAGGCCCAGACCAAAACATTTAGTCAGCCTTAAGACAGGAAACCAGACCGTTTGGTCTGAACTGGGCCAGTGCCAGAAGATTGTTCCACGCAGGCCCTTGCAAACTGAAGCCCACCAAAATCAATCATCTTTCACTCTCAGGTCTGGAAGTTTAAATAGTTTCAGTATACCTTGTTAAGTATGGATGGACTTTTAGAGGGTCTAATCGGAGTCACTTCCCATATACTCTAGGTCCTCTAGGAGCTGTGTGCAATCCTGTGTGCCGTTCTAGGTCCGCAGGATTTTTTTACTGAATATTATGTACAATGTTGTGCTGATTACGAAAAAGTTGGGTGCCCCCCCCCCCCCCGAAAAATGGGGAGGTTTCGAGATATTCGCGTTTTAATTATTTTTTAATTAATGCAATAATCCTATTGCAATTTGAGGTTTTTCGAAGGTTCAAATACATGGTCGGCTAGAGAACCGATTTACGAAGGGAAACTTCCTCTATCCTTTTTTGATGCAATAAATTGTTAACATAGATCGAAAAATCCTAATAAAATAAAATTTCCGAATAATATAATTCCCAAATAATGAAATTCCCTAATAAAAAATTCCCAAACAGTTTATGATCTTGCCGAAATGGAAAATTCCCGACAGTTTATAATATTACCGAATTTTAAAATTCCCGCTAGAAAATTGCCAAATTATAAAATATATGAACTGGAAAATTCTTGCTTCATAAAACTCCCAAAACAATAAAAAAATTGTTTCTCAATCAATATTATTTATTTTTAAAAATACAATAATCAAATATTTTTCCAAGAAAAAATATTTATCTTCTTCAAAGTTTTTAAAATTATTGTATGAATTTAAAATAACAATATTTGAAGACAATTTTCAACCAGAAATATATTATTTTCAATTATCCTTGTTTCAAAGTTAACCAATAATTTTAGAAACTTTAAACATTAAAAATAATTTTTTTCTTGATAAAAATATTTTATTATTATATTTGTTTAAATTCGGAAATTTTCTAGTTCGGTAATATTATAAACTATTGGGAATTATCCATTTCGGTGATATCATAAAATGTTCGGGAATTTTCCAATTCGGGAATTTCATTATTCGGGAATTTCATTAATCAGAAATTTTATTACGTATTCGAAAATGTTATTATTCGGGAATTTCCCAATTCGGGAATTTGAAAGAGTCGGGAATTTTATTTTTCGGGATTTTTCAGTCCTTCAAAATTTTTTTTCAAATATTGTTACTCTGAATTCAAATACCTAGATCCGCCACACTAAATGTTCCAACTTTAAATATAATTCAATTCCTACTTTTTGGTTTTGTTCCTAACCTACAATACTGACTGTGGTAGGAAGTATATATAAAGTCTAATTATTTTTAAAATAACAATTAGGTAAGTAAAAAGTTGTTCTAAATCTAGTGTCCTGATTTATAGCTTTTCACGTATACTTTGCCGTTTTTCCATTGTTGCGAAGGACGTAGCAGACGACAGCTTTTATTCCATCGTAAGATAAACTTTCGCCAAATAGCATGTAATCTTTAACAGCTGAACATTTTACCTGCCACAAAATTTAACTTCAGTTTTTCCTAAATTATACTTCATCCGAGTGTTTAACACTTATAAGCACGCGTTTGTAATGAAAATCACACCACCGAAATTTGTATTGAATAATGAGATGGGTAAACAAATTTTGGGATGGGGTTGATCTAGGAAAACATTTGTGAAATCATATAGGAGTCTCTCACATATCATAGTAGAAGTATGCACCAATAAAACGATATTCTAATTTTAATAATTTCCCACTAAGTTTAAGAATATTTGCAACCTAGATAGGCGCCAAGAATATATTCTTAATGTACGATGGAGGCCCTATTACCTTAAGAATATATATGCTTGTCTAATTGTAAGAATTCCCCACTAAGTTTAAGAATAGTTGCATTGGAAATCTGTCGCAGTAATTGTATAATAAGTGACGAGCTCGAAGAAATGCAACCAAATCTGAGGATGAATCGCATGTGCACATCTGTAACTCTATCTCTTTCCCTTTGCAGAGAACGTTAAAGTGAGAAAAGTTTGTTGTCACACGCCAACGAATAAATAATGTAGAGAGGTTATGTCTCGGTGTGGTACAACGGTATTCAACCTCACTGTCACATCAGACCTTTCTCACTCTAACTTTTTCTGTAAAGGGAAGTAGATGGATGTGCACACGCGATTTATCCTTAGAATTGGTTGCAATTCTTCGAACTTCTCACTTGTTACGAATTCGAAAAACTGATCGAAATTCGCGCATTTCGTCCTTTGGTTAGAAGATACTCTTAAATTGAGAATTTCGCTTACTTCATTAAGAATATTACTAAGAATATACGCGTGTAGGAATATGACACTCTTAATATTAGAATATCGTTTTTTCGGTGTGGAATATGAGACGATCCCACGTTTATGTATATTTCAATGAAGTATAGAGGATGTATGGTTTAAATATGGCAGAAGTTTAACGACGTTCAGTTGAAGTATAGTATAAGCATTGCTGAAGTATATCCGAGAAGTACCTATAGCTGAAGTATAAATAAAGTATATATGCCTGAAGTATTGGAAAAGTATGGCAAAAGTAGTAATAGCTCAATCATAGTTATAGAATAAAAATATAATATGAAATAACTGTTGTATTCTTGATGATATGATATTGAAAACCTGAAATATACATAAAATTAAAGATCCAGATTCTTGATTTTCATGTTATTAAAAATATAATATTCTAACTTTTATTTACATAAAAGTTTAGTCTCATTTTTTCATGTGATAATAATGCTATGGTTGGGACTCAAATAAGATTAACTGGATCTCTTCCCGTGCAGACATTGCCCAATTTGGTCCCGATTTCCGATGTGGCCCCGATCGGGTTTGCCACATTGTGGCTTTCGCATGGCTACTCTTGTGGCTCGGTTCGGAACCACATATCGAGAAAATATCAGCTGGAAACTGCAGCGCCATCTGCTGCGCTGACCGCCCGATATCCGATGTTTTATTTTATATCTCATACAATACGGCTCGGGTTTAAGTGTGATGTGATTTCAAAAATAATAAAAATATTATTTATTTTAGCATAATGCCAAAAACAAAAAGTACCTTACGGGTACGGAAACATAGGACAATTGCTGCCATTCCCTACTTCCGCAATGAAGATGAAGGGAAGTAGATTTATTATAATCGGTCAAGCAAACTTAACCTCAAAATAAATTAAAAATAATAAGTTAAGAAAACTGTATAAACATTAACTCAAACGTAGGAACGTTTGCAGAGGTTATGTTTGTGATTCCACTTGGTTTTATTGTATTACGTAATTTTTCTCGATGATCGTCAGAATGTTTTAGGTTGACAAGATTGAAATGGTGAAAATAAAATATAGGTAATCTACTCCAAGTCCGTTTTACTAATTACTTTTACTAAATAACAAGTAATTACAGATACTGACGATGAAGACTAAGAGGGACTGGAAGTTCCTAATGAGAAAAGGATTGAAGCTCCGATTCAAGCACATGCAGAAGTTGAAATGGAACCACGTAAACCTCCAACAAGTCGAAGAAAATCCTATTCTAAAATATTAATGTCATTCAAAATGAAGAAAATCCTATTGATATATGTGGGGTTTCTAGTAACGTAGATTCCGGTACCAAACTTTAAATATTTTGTAAAAAACCTTATTTGAAGAAAAAAATAAAAATTATGTACAGTGACATGTGTTATTAAGGGCCTTAGAATCAGGACCTAACCTCAAAATTAAATTGCCTTATTTTACTCCATAAATACCCGAGTAAGTTTTGTTCAGATACTTAGGGCCTATTCCTGTTTTGAATCAAATCTGATTTCGGAGTGAAAAAGTAGCTAATTTCAATAATTTTTGTGTCAAACGTTTTTTAATGCTCAAGTTAGAATAAAAAAAAAAGGTATTACGCAAAAACTAATGAGATTAGCCAATTTTTCACTTTGAATGCAGATTTGAATTCGAAACAGGAATAGGCCCGAATTATCTAAAAAAGATTCAATTGGATTTATGAAAAAATAATTGTATGGCTAAGAATACAAAAATAAGAGGGGGCTGGTCTGGGCCAGATCCGACCGTCCTTCTGGATGCCCCAGTCTGGCCCTCATCGGGTTAGGCGTTTCATTTCGAATCTGGCGCTGGTAGGATTGCCCGACTGGGCCCACATTCTGCCAGATCTGGGCCCGACCCGCGCCACGCTGAAATTTCTGCACGGGTTACCCCCCTATAGGCAACAATAATCAGAAGTATATAAGCTGCTTCTATACATCTTCTTGTTATGAGGATTCTACATGAAGTGAAAAAACTGAGCGGTCGAATTTTAACTTTGAATTAGATTTCATGGGATGAATATAGCACGAATTTTTGTAACCTTGCAGAATTCATTAACTAGTTTTTTTATTCAACTCGCGATCATTATTGGTTGCATATTTTCCTCATAAAGTTATTTAAATCGCGACATTTTTAATTTACGGTCGATCTGTCATTCACGATGCGTTGTTTCATCCCGTTGCTAGAAAATCTTTGAAAACAAATAAGTACATATTGTATGCGATAATTTACACTGTCAAAAATGTTTCCGATTTCAATATACATTTAATATACATTCGTATATTAAATCTAAAATCTAGGTATACGAAATTGCCATTAAGAGACTATGTTATTAAATCTCATGTACCGCATATTGATCATTTATCTGAAAACTCAGATATTTACACTTTATACAAATTGAAAACAATTGTGGCAGCAACTTCCAATTATAAATAATCAAACATAGTATTTTCTCCTAGGTAAATATAAATTACACTGGTTTTGAGAGAAACGTTCTAGTAAACAAATAATTAAGCAACCCAACCTCCAAGCACCTGTAGTCACGTTAAAATTCTAACATTCACAGAAAATTTAAGAAAAAATTCCACCCGTACGTTGCACTTTAATTGTAAGTAGGATTTTAGTCGACGAATTCAAGGATATTACTTTATTTAACAATATTTGACAAGATCTGAAGGCATCGAAGAACTTGTTGTACTTACGCACTCTGTTTTACCGACTCTAATATACATTATACATGTATATTAATTTTACAACATGATGGTATATTAAAATTAATTGACGGTATATGCAAATGACTTTACTCACATGTCGATCAGATTTTTTTAACAGTGTAGCCAAGCTCAAGTATAGAATTATAGATGAAGTGAATCCTATACTTCAGCTATACTTGAGTATATATGAAGTATAGCATATACTTCATGTATACTTTAGCTATACTTCATCTATACTTCAGCTATTATTTAGCTGATATAAACATTTGAAATTATATATCAAAAATTGTTATGTATTTGAATATAAATTCGTTGTTGACAAATTGTTTTTCAGATATATTTATAACGCAGATGAATGTTGAACGTACCGGAACCAGGGGGGATATAGACAAGCGGTAGAAGGGTATTCCCGTTAGGACCTGGTTAGAAGTCCTAGTTAGAGCCCGGCTAAAACAGTGTTACAGAACTAGTCTGGCCCTCTCTTTTTTCCCCGATCAGCACTTGATCAAAAATGGGGACAACTAGCCTAATTTGTTCTTATATGTTCGGGTAGCTTAATATTCAAGAATTAAAGAGGACCCCGTGCAGAAATCGCCATATATATTACCGATTACCGACTAGGGCCTGATCCGATCTGTACTATCTGGTCCCGATAGGAAGAATTCTATGACCCTGACTGACTCGTACCAGACCGGGCTATATGTACTGTGACGTCATCTAGCCTATGTGCAGCGCCATCTTAAGTTATATGCGCTTGCTGTCACATAACCTCGAACACAACCCGAATTTTTGTTTTCCTCCGAGGTGTTGTTTTGAAAATATGCTGGGAGTGTTCAAGCGTATCATTTAATGTGAGTATATTAATAATAAATGCCGAAATTAAGAAGCACACCGTGAGTTCGCAAACATCGTGCAACAGCAACGTTCCGTATTTACGTGATAAAAACGAAAGCAACGTAAGTAATTATTCAATACTAATTTTATGGTGTATTCAATTATATTGTCTTGTATTGGATTCAAGTTCCAGCCTGAACATTTGATTTCCTCCTTTTAGTTAACAAATATTGTAATTTGATATTTTTCCGCCCTTCAGCGCTGTTTATATAAAAAGAAAAGTTGGAAATTTGAAGTTAATATTTCGAATTCTGCGTTTTATGCAGGAGGCTTCTCTGAACCCGTCGTTGAATAAAGATATTGAACTTCGCAAGGTCTTCAAGGATTTTCAATTTTGTACATGTGTACTGGGTACAAAATTTCAGTTGTACAATTTGAATAATTATATTGCATAGTTATATGCTAATTTTTTACCCTAATTAACTCTTAAAATAATTCTTTCCAGATCTTGTTCGAGAAAAATTCGAAGCAACAGAAGAGGAAGTACTGTCCCACATGAACACCGTTTTCTAGAATGCAAAAAACTGGGACGCTAATCGAAAGCAGAGGTCCAAGTAAACATTTCATATTAGTTTACAGTTGTATTCAAACTAAAGTTCAATTTTAATACTGCTTTTTTCACTTCGGCTTTTAGAAGTAAAGCATCTAGATGGAGTAATGCACCTTCCTCACTTCTGTTGTTCAAATTCAGGCCAATGGTCTCGGCAGCTTGCTTCGCGGCTTTGTAAAGGAACGCTTCTTCGTCAATCATCTCGTGGTTCCTGACAATTTTTAGAATTGGATAGGTAGCTACAGTTGGCTGTCCAGTACGGGCGTAGTACTGACTACAACCTAGGCATAGTACTGCGCCAGTGCTGGAAAACCAGCACTGGCATACAAGCGCTGGCCCTATACTGGTAGAACTCTGGCCTAATTCATGATGGCCAACCCGTTTCTCATGGAGTTACACCAATTGTCGGTTCAATACTGGCACTTTGCGGACCCAGTAAAAAACGCTAACAATGGCCAACCTTTATTAGCCTGAATTAAGCCAAGCATCAGCTGCATACTGTCACAATACGGGCAATGCTTACCATGCAAGTAGCAAACCCTTAGCTCCCGCAGTTATGCGTCGGTTCAATACGGGCATGACTCTGGCCCAATGCATGACGGCCGACCAGTTTCTCACGGAGTTACGCCAATCGCCAGTTCGATACTGACACTTAACGGGCCCAGTAAAAAACGCCAATAATGGCCAACCTTTATTTGCCCAAGTTAAGCCAAGCGTCGGCTACATACTGGTGCAATACGAACAATGCTCACCATGCAAGCAGCGGACCCGCGGCGCCTCTTCGCTGCGCAGAAGACACAACATAGCCAAACGTTCGCGGTGTCACTTTCCTTCCTTTTTAGTCCAGTCAACGAAGCTCTGGAATAACATTCTTAAGGCTGCATCAGAAATGGATGCATTTTTGTATACACCCTATTTTTGGGGTGGGAAACCTGAATCTGACATTAATTTTCAGTTACAATGCTTTTCTCTCGCCGAAAATTGAATTTCCGAAGTTTTCCGCTTTTTGCACAGGAACCACTTATCGTACCGAGAAAATAATGCGAGCACGCTGTCCACGTTGTCCGTACTCAGTCGGAGTTCACCACTGGCGCAGTACTGGCTCACTACTGATCACGAGTACAGATAATCAGGAATTCGCCCAGTACTGACTGATGGCTGGCTCCACGACCAGCACAGTACTATACCGACAGTATAAATATTTACAAAATTAAAAAAGTACGTTCAAAAATATGGTTTAAAACACCTAAATACCAGACCTTACACGAAAGTTAACAAAATTTTGTTATTGAAAACTTGTCAAAGTTCATGATCAAATTTCTAAGCTCCGTCGTTAAAAATTTCAAATTTTCATGGAAAATCACATTTATTGTCATTGTAGAAAGTTGTAAAGTAGTCTAAAACACGAAAAAATGAAATATTACTAGAAGAAAAATTGTAATCGAGTAAAATTATTCATTTAAAAATTATTTTATTGATATTCCAGTTAACAGTTTGTAAATTTTACATTTATATAACGTCGTATAATCATAAATAATTAATCAGAAAAAGAGAGTTCAAAATTTGGTGTTTTAACTTTTTTTATCTGTAGCTTATGAGGATGGATTTTTCACTTAGTTTCAACTCGTAAGTTTAGCGCAATGGTTGAGACTCTCGACTGCTAGGCGATAGATTTAGGTATATATGTAGGTTCGATACCCCGTAGCGGTGAAAATTTCATTTGTAATATAATATTTAAAAATGTAATATATGTATTCACTCTAAACAGGACCATTAATATTTGAAGTCAAAATACTCGCCATCAGTTGATATTTATTTTTTAAATAACTTTTTTGTCATATCGTCAGAGTATAACAGTAGTGGATGTTAAAATTAAACAAAATGTTCAAATTGAATTTTAATTTCTGGAATTATAAATAATATTAGGACGATATGCAGTCGTATGATGATGAATAGATAAAGTAGATGCGTCCTAAAAACAATTCAATGATTTTTAATAATTTTTTAAATTAACTCTGGCATTTTCGTACGCCAGAAGCTTGCCAGTACAGCGCCGGTAGTGTGCCGTACCGCGGCTGTACCTCACCAGTACTGGCTGCCAGTAGCGCGAAATTACTAGTTAGTACTGGCACAGTACTGCGCCTATTATGAATTTCCCATCGTGGCAGTACTGACCCAATATCGATATTCAGTACTGGGCCAGCACTGGCACCCCAGTACAGGAAGGGTTATCCTCCCAGATATATGCCACTATACAGGCACCATCAGTGACTGCCAGTCGCGTGATAATACTAGCCGGTACTAGCGCTGGCATGTACTTAGAACAATTCGGTTGTGAAGTCACTGGAGATTAAGAAGCCCGCTTCCGCCTTGACGGCGTGAAATGTATAATCGCGGAACTAACGAATTAATATGCAAGCTTTTATGCATATGCATGATCTTACGTGTGGTGATATCGAGGGCCTTAAGCTCGTTCTTCGTCCATTGAATAACCCCAAACGAGTAAAGTAGAACCGGGACGGCAAGCATGTTAGTCGCAGATACCTTGTTCAACGCCGACAGATTGGAAAACCAAATCTGTCGAAGAAGATGCTTGTATCTGCTTCGGAGAGAATCCTTCACTGATGTTACGTCCTGAATGCGGCTTTGAGGCACGCCCAGGTATGTATAGATCTTTCCAGTGTCAAGATGTCTAATAACACTTATACCCACAAGCTCAGGGCCCTTGGGAACGCCAGTAATCTTTCCTTTCTTCAGGTGAATCTTGGCACTTTTGTCCAATTCAAAGTTCATACCAATCTCTCTGCGTACTTATTGACGATACTTGAAGCACTCTCAAGTTTGCTTTCACCAGAAGCATAGATCTTCAAGTAATTCATATAAAATACATGATTGACCTTATGCTCGCGATGATTATTGTAAACACAGAGGTAACCAGAAGAATTTTGTAGCGCGAGAGATAGAGGCAGCAGTGTGATGCAAAAAAGCAAAGGGCTCATGGTATCACCTTGAAAGACGCCCCTCTAGAAGGTGACATTGTTCGTTGTCACACGATAATTCCTACATGAGATAGTAAATCTAGTTTCCCAAAGAGGCACCAATCTCTCTATGCATCTCACTACGTGTGGATGTACCTTCAAGCTTTCCAACAGACAGATGATAAGTCTCTGAGAGGTTGAATCGAAAGCTTTCCGGTAGTCAATCCAGGCCATTGACAGGACGGTGCTGATGGGCTGCAGCGTCTTTACAGACACACCTGTCAATTAGCAGGTTCGCTCAACAGCCTGCTACTCATTTTTTCGAGCCACGTTGTTCGTACATCTCTCGCCACACAGGCTCAATTCGTCAAACAATCCTGTTCTTTAGGACAGCACAGCTGTAAGGATCTTATACAATGTATTCAAAAAAGTTATTGGTCTGTAATTCTCTGGGTTGGACAAGTTACCTTTTTTCGGCAGGAGTATAGTGCGTCCTAACACCAGCCACTGCGGATTGGGCGTCTCCGACTCTAAATACGAGGTGAATATGCGGGCCAAATGTTCACCGCAAAAACGATATTCTAATATCAAGCGTGTCATATTCTTACAGGCATATTCTTAATGAAGTGAGCAAAATTCTTAATTGAAGAGGAAAATGCGCCTTGCTCTGGTTAATCATTTCTTTTAATATTTTGTAAGACGTGCTTTTCGATCAGTTTTTTGAATTCGTAATATGTGAGAAGCTCGAAGAAATGCAACCAATTCTAAAGATTAATCGCGTACGCACATCCATCTCCTTCTCATTACAGAAAATGTTAGAGTGAGGAAGGTCTGATATAACATTTAAGTTAAATACCGGCATGCCACACCGTGACATAACCTCTCTACATTATTTACACCGAAAAAACGATATTCTGCTATTAAGAGTGTCATATTCTTACACGCATATTCTTAGTAATATTCTTAATGAAGTAAGCGAAATTCTCAATTTGAGAGTATCTTCTAACCAAAGGACGAAATGCGCCTTGATCTGTCCAAACGTTTCTTTTAATGTTTTGTGCGACGTGCTTTTCGATCAGTTTTTCGAATTCGTAATAAGTGAGAAGCTTGAAGAAATGCAACCAATTCTAAGGATAAACCGCGTGTGCACATCCATCTGCTTCTCTTTACAGAAAAAGTTAGAGCGGGAAGGTCTGATGTGACAGTGAGGTTGAATACCGTTGTACCACACCGAGACATAACCTCTCTACATTATTTATATCCGTTGGCGTGTGACATCAAACTTTTCTCACCTTAACGTTCTCTGCGAAGGGAAAGAGATAGAGTTAGAGATGTGCACATGCGATTTATCCTCAGAATTGGTTGCATTTCTTCGAGCTCGTCACTTATTATACAATTACTGCGACAGATTTCGGATGCAACTATATTCTTAAACTTAGTGGGGAATTCTTACAATTAGACAAGCATATATATTCTTAAGGTAAGAGGGCCTCCATCGTACATTAAGAATATATTCTTGGCGCCTATTTAGGTTGCAAATATTCTTAAACTTAGTGGGAAATTATTGAAATTAGAATATCGTTTTTTCGGTGTACTCGTTGACGTGTGACATCAAACTTCTATCACTTTAACGTTCTCTACGAAGAGAAAGAGATAGAGTTAGAGATGTGCACATGCGATTTGTCCTCAGAATCAGTTGCATTTCTTTGAGCTCGTCGCTTATTATACAATTACTGCGACAGATTTCGGATCCAACTACTCTTAAACTTAGTGGGGAATTCTTACATTTAGACAAGCATATATATTCTTAAGGTAAGAGGGCCTCCATCGTATATTAAGAATATATTCTTGGCGCCTATTCAAGTTGCACATATTCTTGAACTTAGTGGGAAATTATTAAAATTAGAATATCGTTTATTCATTGTTGGTGTGTAAGAGTAAACTTCTTCCACAAGCAGTTCTTGGCATTTGTATTCATGTTAAGAATAAAACTGAAGAGCTATATATAATTTCATTTGTTTTTACACTGTTAGAAATTTCCTGAAATTTCAGTCAGTTTTCAATGACTTATGTCACTGAAATTTCATAAATTTGGCTTTGAAAATTAATTTGTGACCATATTCATTAATTTTCAGTAACACGAAACCTAATTTTGAAGCACCAGTTATTGAAATTTCATAAAATTGACTCAGAAACCTGTTTCAACCCGTGCAGAAATTTCGGCGTGGCGCGGGTCGGGTCCAGATGTGGCAGAATGTGGGCTCAGTCGGGCAATCCTTCCAGCGCCAGATTCGAAATGAAACGCCTAGCCTGATCACGGCCAGACTGGGCATCCATAAGGACGGTTGGATCTGGCCCAGAGCAGCGCCCTTTTATTTTTTTATGTTTAGCCATACTATTATTTAAATTTTCTTGCAGTAATAAATAAACAATAAATTGAGAACTTTATACTTTATTAAAAAATATTAGAAAATCGAAACAGAACATTTTTCATATTTTTCAGTCCAACTTAATATAAATTAAACAGGTGTTCAGCATTTTGTAGTCCTGTTCATGCAACAAAGACTAGCAAAGTGAGGTTATGACACTGAAAATTCTAAATCAACTATCCGTACCTTTGCAATACACTAATGTTGTGGATAAAAATTGTCTCAATTATCACAATAATAGCATACTGAAGAATGTTGGATCGGTTAAATATCCAAGCGTTATTTGTGCAACAAGCAAAAAAAAAATTTGTTCAAATTAAGTGAACTTTCTCGATTGCACTTTCGGAAATTTGAAAGAGAGAAATTACCAATTAAGACGTACTTACACGAACGTTTCACTATCGTTGAAAGGTTTATTTTGCTCATAGGTTCATTGTAAGCTTATTTCCGTGTAGCAGGTTGTACGAGAATTATTAGCATAATTAATTAACGTAAACTTAAGCGAATGAATCACATGGCTACACGTGGCTTTGCTGTCTAGCCTTGTACAAAGTTGCCTTCTTTTCCAAACAATCGAAAGGAAGAGTTTGTGAAATCACAAACATAACCTCTGCTAACGTTCCTACTTTTAAATTAATGTTTATACAGTTTTCTCAACTTATTATTTTCAATTTATTTTGAGGTTAGGTTTGCTCGACCGATTTTAATAAATCTACTTACCTTCATCCTCATTGCGCACTAGGGAATGACAGCAATTGACCTATATTTCCGTACCCGTAAGGTACTTTTTGTTTTTGGCATTTTAATTAATTTTGAAATCACATGAAACTCAAAACCGAGCTGTATTGTGGAAAATATAAAATAAAACATCAGATATATCAGGCGGTCGGCACAGCAGATGGCGCTGCAATTTACAGCTGGTATTTTCTCGATATGTGGTTCCGACCCGAACCACAAGAGTAGCCATGCTAGCCATGCGACAGCCACAATGTGGCAAACCCGATCGGGGCCACATCGGAAATCGGGACCAAATTGGGCAATTTCTGCACGGGAATTGCTTGTACATAAAATATTATTGGTGCTGGCTGAATAAATTGCACTGCGGTTTACGTAAATTTTATAAACATACATTGAAAATGACGTAACACTTTTTATTAAATTTAATAAACCTAAATGAAAATATGAACAAAATTTAAAACTATTCTTTTGTGTCCACAAGCTTGACTTTTGTGATGTGTTTTCCAAAATTCACTGCACTATCTCTTAAAATAGTTTCAAAACTTACATTGAAATTTCAATGAGGCTATTTAAATTTCAGTGTTGCATGAAATTTCAATGAGTTTTTCACTAACCGTAGTGTAAAAAGCTTCACTAACATTTTCATGAAATTTCATGAACTTACTTCTAACAGTGTTCACGAACTATTTGCATGACATTTTGAATTACACTTAACTTACAAAATATAATACCTTCTTTCGAAGCAGAACTTGCAGCAGATGCAATTCGTAAAGACAAACGATTAGAGGGAACTTCCTGGGTATCTATAAAATTCGAATCTGTTGACGTAAATTCATTTCTGGCATACAATCTTTCCAAGGTTCCATCTTTAGTACCTAACTGGTGTCGTCCATGGGAATTTCAATTCAATACCACAACTAAAATATTTCGAGCTGCTACGCGTCCTCTGTCTACGTCTGCAACTCTTACGACGACCCACGATACAATGTCAGCAGGTGAAAGCTTTGAATTTGACAGAGAGATCATTTTTTCTGCCTGTTCGATCAATCCCAGTTGAGCTTTCTCGCAATATGTTTTGCAACTGTAGGAGGTATTGTATTGGTGAAAAGTGTAAATGTCTGTACAACTAAATTAAGTTTAATTCAAAATGCCATTCAAATATTCAATGTAAAAACAAATATAATTATTACTTTCACCCAATAAATAAAGACTTCATTACTTCATTTCATCATAATGCTCTATATACTCCATCAAAGTACCATTCTTTCTAAGTATTAAAAAAAATACTTTGATATGTTGAGATTTGAGAAGTCGGCGGATTTTCCTTCCAAAGACGTATTTTTCCCCTTGTTCGATTACGCTAAATGACAGTTTCAAGTCAGCCCTTTTGGAAACTACCAATCAGAACGGGTTTTGGTGGTTTCAGGGACGGTCTACAATGAGAGTCGTGAATGCCGACGTTCGAACGTATATGCGTATTTGACATCATACGCACGTTGTTGCCAATACTCAGAAAAAAGTTTGGTTGTTTCAACACAAATTTGTTTGGATCAAAGAAATAAATACATTGCTATATGGTCAATCAAATGCTTGGTTGATTCAACCAAATTTCTTGGTTACTAAAGTTTGGTTGATTATAATAAATATTTTGGTTGATTGCAATAAATATTTTGGTTAATTCAACCAAATATTTTGGTTGATCCAAACAAATATTTTGGTTGTTTCGTTCAATCAAAATGTATCCAGATATCGACTTTCAAAAAATTGTATTCTATGACAAAAGCTGTTGGTAAAACACTTTTGATAAGCATCACATGCAGCATTAGAAAACCGAACTTTCACCCAATCTGACAGAAAAGCTTTTTCTCCATACAATTGTGTGAGGTTCTTTCATCAGTTATTAATTTTAAGGTTAGATTGCCTGCACCGGCGTGAACCCTGCGAGCTAAAGTTTGTACTTATGATCAAAATGTTCTGCATACTGTTTCAGATCCCATTTTTTAAAAACGTTGACATTATTAGCGTCGTTCGTATCATTAATTTTTTTAACTAATTCGCGACAAGACGCACGATGAGAATCTTTTCGACACGCAAACTGGTCACCGGCGCGGGCTGACATCATCTGTTTCTTTATGTTTAGTGTAGTTAATGGAAGTATTTGGTAGAATTAACCAAATTATTTCGTTACTTTAACCAAATGATTTTCTAATAAATAATATATTCCGCTCAACACATTTACTTGTTTGAATCAACTAAACATGCTCAACTAAATAAATTCTTTGAATTGACCAAATTAATTCGTTGTGTTTCTTAAAAATAACCAAAGGTTTATTTGCGCTGACCAAATTTTTTAGTTTCAACAAGTAAATTGTGTTGAACAAACTGTTTTGTTGAATCAACCCAATCTTTTCTCTGAGTGAACTATCCGAGCAGCTTTGCCGTTTTTCATTTTTATTTTTCTAGCTGCGATCGTTGTCAACAACTTGCGTATGACGTCAAATACGCATATACTTACGAACGTTGATGCTTTTACGTCTCTCATTGTGGATCGGCCCTTAAAAAGGGCAAAACGCGTTCTGGTATTTTCGAGGATGCCAGAACGCATTTTAGTCATTCTGGGAACGACCAAAACGCGTTCTTGTTATTTATTTCGATCTTTGGCCGTTTTGAAAACAATCACAACGCGTTCTGGCATTTCTGCCAGAATATATATATATATATATATATATATATATATATATATCCCACAAGTTTTGTATTATACTGTAAACATATATTACACTTTCAATATGGAAATGTCAAAAGTTATTAAGTGCATATTCAGTAGTACGCATCAAATCATTGAGTTGTCTTCAACTTGTTTAAACCTGAAAGGGGATTTCCTTCTCCTAGAGATAAAAGATCTTTTAAGTAAGACCGAAATATGAAAGACAGGTTTAAACAGTGACAGTCCATCAAATGTCATTCTTCCTAGTGAGATTGTTACTTTGACCATTTGGAAATTCCAACATCCGATGCCATAAAGGTATAAACCCAGGCGACAGAACGCCGGGACACGCGCGTATATTCGCCGTCTGGCGTTAAACAAAGAAAAGGTGACGGCAAGCTAATCTATCTACCCGACTTCTGGTCCACTTGAACAGTTCATTTTCTCTGGGTAAAAGGTATATCAATTGCAATGAAAGAAATTGAGAATGTCAAAATCAACGGTGGGTCGCAAATTCTGCACAATTCAGTTAACGATATGCGACAATTATAGAGTCTTATAAAACTGAAAATAATTAATAAGCAGCACTGTACTGCACCAGTACTATCAGTACAATCAGTATTTTTTGGGTGTGGATTAACTGGCGACCTAGAAGGGGGGAGAGACTAAAGGAAATCATTTCTTATTTCGCAAATATTTGTATCTTAGCTAACAGTTACTTGTAAATACGTTAATATCCAATTTTTACTCTTTTCGAAGAAATTATTTCACAATGCCAAAGAATTCTTGTACGCTTTTGTAATATTCAATAAAATAATTGACAACGGCCACCATTATGTGCTGAAATGTTTGTTTTAATTAATAACTACTCAAATTCAATTATTTTGAACCCTAAAGTCAAGTCCACCAAGTGCACTGTTCAAAATGTTTGCAATATTAATATACTTTTAATGTACTTATGTATATTAATGTTAATGAATTTATATTAGATTTAATATACATATCTATATTAAATTCAATTCACACGTGTTTATAGTCATTTTCAGATATCTTTATATATTATAATTCTTCTGTTCGTGTGTATGTGACTGAACTCCTCCTCAACGGCTGGACCGATTTTGATGAAATTTTTTGTGTGTGTTCCAGTGGATTCGAGAATGGTTTAGATTCACAATTCAGTCCAATGTTATTAAAAAATTTTTAATTCTCAAATTTAAGACGTGTGTACAGGACAACATATATCGGGTCCGCTAGTATATATATAAAAGAGGTATATATATATATATATATATATATATATATATATATATATATATATAAAAGAGAGGGCGCGGCCTAGTTTCACTCCTTGTTTTATTCGTACCCTTCTGCTGCCTAGTCCCAGTTTTGGCGCTACCTAGGAGTGCGTTACGAATTTGAATATATGAAGACTGCCCATATTTTTGCTAGTTTCTAGACAGAATCACGGTTTGGCCGTTAACAGAAATTACATAAGTGAATTCAGAAAATATTAATTTGGAATAAAAGATTTAGGAAATTACAATACCTAATTGTATACATAAATTTTAAAAACATTTTCTTTCAATTGAATTATATAGTAAAGTTATGATACATTAATATAATATTTATAATCATTACCTATAATAAGTACACTGTTAGAAAAATCTGTATGAGATTTAATATACATGTGTGTAAAGCAAATATGCACTACCGCTACTGAAATGTAACATACATTGGTGTATTGAATTTAATATACATGTGTATTAGATTTAATATACAGGTCGGTATAGCAGTGTGCATGAAAACTCAAAGTGCTTTAATTTCTTTAAATCTTGTCAAATATTGGCAATTAAATTAATAATCTAGAATTCGTCGACTGAATTGTTATTTATAATGAAAGTGCGACGTACGGGTGGAACTTTTTCCAAAATCCAGTCTAAATAGTAGAAATTTAATGCTAGTACAGTTGATTGTAGGTTAGGTATGTTATTTGTTTGCTTAATTGATCTTTTCGATTTAAAATCCAGTCACATTTTTGATTAACTGGAAGAAGATATCACGTTTTATTATTTAGAGTCGAAAATTTATGTTGAACTTATTTTGAATTTGTGTAAAATGGAATTATCTGATTTTTCTTGTAAGTGATTAACATGAATGTATATGAAATTTAATATACACGCTCTTAATCGTGATTTCATATGATTGATATATTAATTTAAATACACATGGGTATATTAAATTTAATATTATTTTTAACAGTGTATAATTCTATGTATTATATTTATAATATTCCAGAAAATCAAAATTCAAAACAAACGTTTTATTTAATTTATTTTAATTATTCATTGATTCTTTGAATGATAATTAAGCCTAACGTAATAATTATTTAAAATAATAAACAATATTTATTTCAAAGCTCAATCGCAAGTATAATCATACAAACTTTATTATTTTCAATGATTTATTTACACATCAAGCACTTTTCATGTTAAAAAATTGTTCATGTTTGATTGAAATAAATATTAAAATGTAATGAATAAAAATTCATATCCGACGAAAATGAAAAAAATTTAACTTTCAGATGGCTGAGTGTGTTCAGGCGACAGGACAAAGATACAGCAACATAATTTGAAGTTACATGAAAAGTTCGACACCCGGCGTATTTAGAAGATTTGCGGAAAATAATGTTTCCATTTTTTGTGTACAAAAACTTTTTAAATATTTTTAATTTACTGCAAAATCAATATATTAGACTTTTATGTGATAAAAAATAATAATATCATTTAATTAATAATTACTTTTTATCAAAATAGATGACCTGTCTAGAAACTAGTCGATCCGAGCGTTACATCCCAGTCTAGCCACTGCACAGTCAGCTCGTGGCGCGCCAGTGTCGACTCAAGGTGGACTAGACAGAAGCAGTACAGCGCCACGAATTTTTTCCACACGGGAATTATTTGCACTATGATTTACTAAATCTGTTAGTCGAGGTGTGAGAATTCTTTATTTTTTTATTTTAAAATTTAATTTTGTTCTGTCTCCATTGACATTTAAAAGTTTTACTGGATTGTACTTGATATTGCTTCCATCGAAAATAACAGGTTTTATTTATTTTGTTGCTATGTACTATGAGATCCTGCTGCGCAATTTGAAATAAAAAAATTTCGTTTTATTTATGTTGGTACTTTTCCACCCGCCGCTATGAACTTTTTACCCCACGTGTTGGATAAGAAGTGCCATTACACAACGCTTAGGAAAAAATATATATTATATATTAGATGGAATGCATATAAATTTATTATGATTTTGATTTGGAATTCTTATGCCTTACATACATTTTAACGGAAAAACCAATGCAATATCTAATTTTGTTTGGACACGCAGTGTTATGACCACTACATTTTGGCACTCTTAGCCCCACCCTACCTCTCCTGCCTGATGTGACAAATTATTAGCAAAGTTATTTACCAGGGTAGAAATATGTGTATACCATTAAGCCATTTCCCTTTCGGGGTAGGCGTGACACTACCCGATTCGAGTAGTGTTTCTAGATGGATAGTTTCTTGTAGTAAAGAACTACAAGTGTGGGCCCATACACCCACGCCGCCAACAGCACGCAGTAGTATTATTCCCGAATGGTCACCCATCCAAGTACTGGTTTTTTCAGCGTGGTATGGCCGTATAAGCAATGAATATTTCTTACATAGCCTCATCGCAAGTAGAAGCATAGACTATATTATTTTCAATGATTTATTCTTACATCAAGCACTTTTGATATTTAAAAATTGTTCATGTTTTATTGAAATAAATATTATAATATTTTTTTTTAATTAAATGCAAAGTCTATATTTCAGACTTTTATGTAACAAAAATAATTATATTGAATAATTCTTAATTATTTTGTTCAAAATAGACGATCTGTCTAGAAACTAGTCGATCCGAGCGTTACATCCTGTTATCGCCACTGGACAGTCAGCCTGTGGTGCGCCAGTGTCGACTCAAGGCGGACTAGACAGGAACAGTACAGCGCTACTCATGCGCGGATCCAGAGGGGGGGCCGCGTCGGATTGCCCCCCCCCCCAAGCCCAGACTCGATTTTTTGAAATAAGATAATTGAAGTTTACTATCCCAGCAAAAAGAAACTAATTCGGGAGGATTGCGACGAATGAGCATATTTAAATTCGCCCGAATTCTGCTTTCTGATACGTTGAAACGAACTGAGTCAGCACGAATTGAATGCTTGTCAATTTGCCTTAATTCGTGGTGAAGGTGATTTCGAAAGAAATTAATAAAAATTGCATGCCTCGAGTCTCGAACCTGCGATCCCAAGTGTATAAGTCCAGAGGACAAGACTGAGCTACAGGAATCATTACCTTAAGAATTCGATTGAATAGGCCAGTTTTTAACTGTATTCGCGCTGGCTAATTCTGGCTAATTCGCTGACCTCAGACGAATAGGATATTTGAAAACTATATTACTCTTCACGAATTTACACACATAAAAAGCCATTGTGATAACGGGGACTAAGGTCACGATTACTGGCATGTTTACCCTAACTGCATAAATTAAAAAATGGAAAAATTAGTTTAATTAAAAAAAAAACTAAAACATAAAGTCTAAAACTACAAAAGGTATGCCCGTGTGGAAAAATTTCATGGCAGTCTTGAATCATGCTAAAGCCAGTACAGTTTTTCTCAAGCCTGTCTATTCACGCAGTACTAGCTTGGCGCTACACTGGCGCTGTCTAGTTTTGCTACGTGTTTCATTCAAAGTTTTCTGTTGTCTAGTCTCAGTCTTGGTGCTATCTAGAATTTCGTTACGAATTTGCATACATAAAGATTGTCCAGATTTCAGCTAGTTTCTAGATAGAATCACGGTTTGGACTTGAACAAAAATTACAGAGATGAATTCAGAAAATAATCATTTTTGAATAAAAGATTTAGGAAATTACAATACACAATTGCACAAATGCTCAAGCAATAATTAACTGTACACTATTACATATTTAAGTTCGTAAACAATAATTTTTGAAGGTGATCGAAACCTTAATACAAAAACTGTATTCTGAAGAACGATTTTTGAAAGAATTTTTAAGAACATTTCCTTTTAATTGAATTATATATTAGAGTTATAATAAATTTATATTGAATTTATAATAATTGTAATATGTGTAATGCTATGTATAATATTGATGATATTCCAGAAAATCAAATATTATTAAAAATGATTTATTTAATTTATTTCAATTATTTATTGCTTGCGTGAATGATAATCAAGTCTAACTTATTATTCATTTAAAACAATAAACAAACATTATTTCGTAGCTTAATCGCAAGTAAAATCATACAAACTTTATTTTTCCAATTACTTATACACATCAAGCAATTTTATTGTTTGGAAAATTGTTCATGTTTTATTGAAATAAATAGCAGGCTGGAATAAATTGAAATTCATTTCCGACAAACATGAAAAAAAAATTCAACTTTTAGATGGCGGAGGTGACAAAGTTACAAAAATTTATAACATATAACATATTTGCGGAAACTCATTTCCTTATTCTCTCCTTCACAACCTTTTTTTATATTTTTAATTAACTGCAAAATCTATATATTGGACTTTTATGACATGAAGAATAATTATATTATTTAATTATTAATTATTTCTTATCAAAATATCCGATCTGTCTAGAAACTAGTCGATCCGAGCGTTACATCCCAGTCTAGCCACTGGACAATCAGCCACTGGCGCGCCAATGTCGACTCAAGGTGGGCTAGACAGAAACAGTACAGTGCCACGAAATTTTTCCACACGGGTAGTTTCCCTTGGACTTCGGGTACGAAACGTCACCTGCTGTGAATTGTTTTTACAGTTTTGCGGCAAAAACAATAGGCGGTAGTTTCGTACCCCAACTCCGAGCGAGATGGAACCCCATCTTAAAATTAGGTGCAACAAAATTTACACCACAGTTTTTACTGTGTTAATTAAAAGACTTCAATGACTTCAATGAATTATTGAACTATATATTATTTTAATTAGAAGATTTTATTATTGTTGGTATACTGGTCCAAAAATTTATTAGAGAAACTTCAACGTTTCGCCCTTCGACGAAGGACCTCCTCAGTCGTATGAATATGTATCGCCTAGACACAGAAGACATCAAAAACTATCACACCGTATAAAAACGAAGTAAAAATTCTTTCTTATGTAAATTCTTTACCATCTTAATGAATCATGTCAATATAAAAAATTCCGGAGTAAGGAAAGATACTGGAGCAAGTCATTTCAGCCGACTTTTTGTTGAAAATTATAAAAGATTTATCCTAACCTGATGCAATAGATGTTAAAAAATAAAAATGAAATGACTTGCATATTGTATTGGTATTATCAGGATGTTAAGATAAAAATATTGGTGGGCCATCGCATTATCTTTTCAGCCAAGCAAGAGCAGCGAATCAAATTTATTCTGTAACCACCTCTTTTTTATACGACATTAATTCTCTGTATTTAAGAAATGTCACTTGCTTTTGCTTGGCTGAAAGTATAATGTGATGGCCCACAAACATTTTTATCTCAACATCCTGATAATGCCAATACTATATGCAAGCTGTTTCATTTTTATTTTTTAACATCTACTGCATCAGGTTGAGATAAAGCTTTTATAATTTTCAACAAAAAGTCGGCTAAAATGACTTGCTCCAGGATCTTTCCTTACTCCGGAATTTTTTATATTGACATGATTCATTAAGATGGTAAAGAATTTACCTGGGGTCTGGGTCAAAATATCTCAAGTGTGCCACTTTTAAATCGATTTTTCTATTTTCAATTAATGTATACAGTTTTCAATTCGCTTTTATATCAAAATAACTCCCCTAAAATATTTTTGCAAAAAATTCATTTTTTCAAAAGTTATTAACAATCAAAGTTCTTGATCACTTTTTTTCAAAAATTAATTACTCGCGAACGGTTCATTGAAATTCAATAATAAAGTCGTGAAAATTTTTGTTACGAAGTATAGCCGTGCAGAAATTGCCCTATTTAGCCGCAATTGAAGTAGGGTTTAGACAAGGCCCTCTTCAGGTTTTCTATTTTTAATAAACAAATTTTAATCAAGTGTGGCGATAATCAGGCAACCATATACAAGTATTCTGTCATTACTTATAAATATTTTCTCGCTGTTCTGGTTAAAAATTAATAAAATAATATTGAGATACAGATGGTACGTTAAGTTTTCATTTAGTGGAATTGGAGGGGTTTTCTTTTGAAAACCCTAAGTCGGGAAGTCTCCAGGAATATTTGGCAACGCCGAATTCAGAAAAATAACCTATATTTTATCATAGTACCTTGCGTGCGAAATGCGAAAGTCATTTTGACTTAGAGCTTACTTCAGAGATTGTATAATCTAAACATTTATTGAATTAGTGAATATCTAAGAGACTATCGCAAAAAAAACTTTTTTCCTGTTTTTTCTTTTTTTTTTAAGAAAAAAAATCTAAGTTCCATCTTTATGTAAAATTGTGAATTTTCAAAAAGAATTACATTTTATGTCAATCTTAAACATTGTAAAATGGTCTAAAACACCTAACAACCAAACCTTACACGAAAGTTTACAAGAATTTGTTATTAAAAAATTGTCAAAGTTCGCGATCAAATTTCGAAGTTCCGTCGTTAAAAATTTTTAATGTTCAAAAAAAATTACATTTCCTGTCATTGTAGAAAGTTGTAAAGTAGTCTAAATTTCCAAAAAACGAAATATTACACGAAGAAAAATTGTAATCGATTTAAATTATTTTATTGATATTCCTGTTAACAGTCCATATATTTCACATTCACATATCGTCGTATAATAAGAAATATTTGATTAGAAAACAAAAGTTTAAGATTTGGTGTTTTAACATTTTGAGCTGTAGCTTATGAGGATGGCTTTTTCATAGAATTTCAACTTGTAAGATTAGCGCAATGGTTAAGATTCCCGACTGCTAGGCGATAGATTCAGGTATATAGATGTAGGTTCGATAGCCCGTGGCGTTAGAAATTTTATTTGCAATATAATATTTAAAATTGTAATATACAGTCAAACCTCGTTTATCGGGACACTCATTTATCGTGATCTTCACTTATCGGGATCTTGCAATCTCGTTTATCGGGACATATTGTTCCCCTTCCAACGACCGCTCCTTTTACATCAGCACTTGAAGTGGGGTAAGGTGAGAGCGTGGTGGGAGTAGCGGGAATTTAAAATTCTTTTTGATCATTTGCGAACAAACCTGACATAACCCGTAAATAACAACACATCAAGGTGTTATGGCAACCCGTCTTGATGCTGGGGGTAGTAGTGGGAGACCCCTCCGAATCCCGATAAACGAGGTGTTTACATTTCGAGGACGTCCCGATAAACGAGGTTTGACTGTATGTGTTCACTGTAGACAGGACCATTCATATTGAAAGTCAAAATACTCGCAATCAATTAATATTTATTTTTTAAATACCTTTTTGTCATATCGTTAGAGTATAGCAGTAGTGGGTGACTGGCCCAGAAATGAACTTGTTCCATTATTGGTTCAGCCAGTACTAGGTCTGTACTAACAGAGTCCTTTTCGAGATCAAAGATTTAATTTCAATTCGAAATTGGGAGAAAGAAACATTAACCTAGGGTAAATCTGAGAAAACCACCCAAGGTCCGGACGAGTTTGCCCTACATGGGGCGTTTGCAAGTGCAAGCGTGACATTCCTTGTAGGGTCCTTGTCAGCTTTCCAGACCAGGACCACACTAGAACTAGGGCAAACTGGCGACAATCCCACCAGGACCCCATCAAACTTTCTGCACGGGTACTTTACGCTAAAAAATTGTTCAGTAGTGGAAAAAATTTTTCATTGTTTAAATAATCGTTTGTTATAAACAATTCAAAAATAATTAAACTTCTCCGCCTGTGAAAGAATTCTTCCACGTTCCAATAGATTCTACAATCTTTTCCGAAAATTTTGGTGAAAAAAAAAGTTGGTATTTTGCAGTAATTCAAAAGTTATTGATCTTTTTGTGACCGCGCTCTGACCTCCAGGGCTGGTCGAGCACGCACAATTATGTAAACAAATGCATAGTTTAGGCGTTTATTGGAAGAAAGTAATCGTTTTTCTTTGTTAGTAACTTTCAATTATATGACTGGTAATATTTAGTGATTAAGATTGGTCATTTGATATTATTTGTTTATTTAATAAACAAATTTTATAAACAGAAGCATAGTTTTGTCATTTATAGACAGAAAGTAATAGTTTTTCTTTCTAATCGTCTTCAAATTACATAGGTGGTGATGTTAAGTGACGAAGAATTGTCAATCAATATTATTTGTTCATGTTATAAATAAATCTTATATACAAATGCATAGTTTAACCGTTTAAAGATATAAAGTCATCGTTTTTCTTTCTAATCGACTTCAAATGACATAAGTGGTGATGTTTAGTTGCCTAGCAAGAATAAATTCGAAATGGATCCTGAAATGACTGAAATGATTGACAAGTACAACTTGGAAGCTAATTCTTCTAGAACATCACAAAACATTTCCAGTGATATAATTTGAAGGAAATAATAGAAAAAGATTACCTTCTGTCTAGAAATGGCTAAACTATGCACTTGTTCATGAAATAAACAAATAATATCAAATGAAAATTCTTCTTCACGAAATGTCACCACTGGGTGACGGACAACTTTGCACGTAGCAACTTTGCACGTGCCCAACTGTGCACGTCGATGGCCGGACGGACAACTGTGCACGTCCATCTGTGCACGTCCAAGACCACAGGAGCCCATCTGTGCACGTCTAAATTTCGACGTGCACAGTTGTCATTCGGACAACTGTGCACGTGCACAGATGGTACTTGGACAACTGTGCACGTCGAAATTTAGACGTGCACAGTTGTCACTTGGACAACTGTGCACGTGCACAGATGGTACTTGGACAACTGTGCACGTCGAAATTTAGACGTGCACAGATGGACTCTTGTGCACTGTACCGTGCACAGATGTCACTTGCCCAACTGTGCACGTTTATATCCTTACGTAAGGGTCGTACTTAAGTAATTCAGAGAGTCCAAGGAATTCAGACAATTTAAAGAATTCAGAAAATTCGAAGAATTCACAGAATTCAAGGAATTCAGAGAATTCAAGAGATTCACAGAATTCAAGGATTTCAGAGAATTCAAGAGATTCAGAGAAAGCAAGGCATTCAGCAAATTGAAGGCATTCAGCGAATTGAAGGAATTCAAGAAACTCAAGTAATTCAGAGAATTCAACGAATCCAGAGAATTTCTTGCATTCAGGGAATTCAAGAAATTCTGAGAATTCAAGTTATTCATCAAATTGAAGGCATTCAGCGAATCCAAGAAATTCAACAAACTCAAGAAATTCAGAGAATTGACAGAATTTGAGAAATTCTGAGAATTCAAGGAATTCAACGAATTTAAGAAATTCTGAGAATTCAAGGAATTCAACGAATTTAAGAAATTCAGAGAATTCAAAGAATTCGGAGAATTCAGAGAATTCGAAGAATTCAAACAATTCAGGGACTTCGGAGAGTTTAAGGAATTCACAGGATTGAAAACATTCAAGGAATTCAGAAAGTTCAAGGAATTCAGAGAATTCGACGAATTCAAGGAATTTAGAGAACTCAGGGAATTCAGAGACTTCAGGCTATTCAGATAATTCAGGGAATCGCAAGAATTCAAGGAATTCCGAGAATTCTAGACATTCAGCAAATTTGAAGGCATTCCGCGAATTCTAGATATTCAGCGAATTCAAGGAATTCAACGAATTCAACAAATTCAAGCAATTCAGAGAATTCTACAAATTTAACGAATTCAACAAATTTAACGAATTCAAGGAATTCAGAGAAAGCAAGGCATTTAGCAAATTGGAGGCATTCAGGGAATTGAAGGAACTCAACGAACTCAAGGAATTCAGAGAATTCAAAGAATCCAACAAATTCAAGGAATTCAGAAAATTAAACAAATTCCACGAATTCAACAAACTTAATGAATTCCAGGAATTCACAGAATTCTTTGAATTTGACGAATTCAAGGAATTCAGAGAATTCAAGAAATTCAGCTAATTGAAGGAATTCAGCGAACTCAAGGAATTCAGAGAATTCGACGAATTCAACGAATTAAGATAATTCAGGGTATTCAGATAATTCAGGAAATTCCAAAAATTCACGGAATTCCGAGAATTCAGAGAATTCGAGGAATTCAGAGAATTCAAGGAATTCAGAGAATTCAGGGAATTCGAGGAATTTAGAGAATTCAGAGAATTCAAGGGATTTAGAGAAAGCAAGGCATTCAGGGAAGTCAGACAATTCAACGATTTTCACTAATTCAGCGAATTCTATGAATTCGTCGAAAGTGAGGTTCGCAGGTTTTTCAAACTTTTGCGCATATCCGAATTCTCTCTCCCATTTGTTCTTTAGAATTGAAAGCATTCTGGCTAGAGTCTTAGCAAGTTTATCATTTAACAATCGAATTTTGGGTTGCGAAATATTATTATTCAACTAAGAAATATCAATTTCAACCAATTTTAATAGATTTATGAAACTTACCTTTGGAGTGATACGTACAGTTATGATATTCGGAACCAATTATGAATTTTTGTACAAAAAAGCACTTAAAAATAGGCCAATTTATGAGATATGATAAATAGAGAGAATTAGTAACGTTTTATAGTTGTTTTTATACAAGTTATAAACCCTTACGTAAGGACATAAACGTGCACAGTTGGGCAAGTGACATCTGTGCACGTGCACAGTTGGGC
>CAKNXH010002450.1:609914-700304 GCA_932178445.1 Andricus quercusramuli
ACGTGCACAGTTGGGCAAGTGACATCTGTGCACGTGCACAGTTGGGCAAGGGACATCTGTGCACGTTAAAGTGCACAGGAGTCCATCTGTGCACGTCTAAATTTCGACGTGTACAGTCGTCCAAGTACAATCTGTGCACGTGCACAGTTGTCACTTGGACATCTGTGCACGTGCACAGTTGGTACTTGGACAACTGTGCACGTGTACAGATGGCACGTGCACAGTTGTCCGTCTGGCCATCGACGTGCAAAGTTGCTACGTGCAAAGTTGACCCCATCCCGTCACCACTTATGTAATTTGAAGACGATTAGAAAGAAAAACATTCACTTTCTATCTATAAATGGTCAAACTAGGCATTTGCTTTCACAATTTGTTTATAATATGAACAAATAATATTGATTTACAATTCTTTGTCACTTAATATCACCACTTATGTCATTTGAAGACGGTTAGAAAGAAAAACGATCACTTTCTATCTATAAAGGGTCAAACTATGCATTTTTTTATAAGATTTGTTTATAACATGAACAAATAATATTGATTGACAGTTCTTCGTCACTTAAGATCACCACCTAATATGTAATTTGAAGACGATTAGAAAGAAAAACTATTACTTTCTGTCTATAAATGACAAAACTATGCTTTTGTTTATAAAATTTGTTTATTAAATAAACAAATAGTATCAAATGACCAATCTTAATCACTAAATATTACCAGTCGTATAATTTGAAGTTACTAAGAAAGAAAAACGATTACTTTCTTCCAATAAACGCCTAAAACATGCATTTGTTTACATAATTGCGCATGCTCGACCAACGCTGGAGGTCGGAGCGCGGTCACAAAAAAATCAATAACTTTTGAATTACTGCAAAATACCAACTTTTTTTTCTCACCAAAATTTTCGGAAGAGATTGTAGAATCTATTGGAACGTGGAAGAATTCTTTCACAGGCGGAGAAGTTTAATTATTTTTCAATTGTTTATAACAAACGATTATTTAAACAATAAAAAAATGTTTTCCACTACTGAACAATTTTTTAGCGTAAAGTATACTTCGTAACAAAAATTTTCACGACTTAATTATTGAATTTCGATGAACCGTTCGCAAGTAATAAATTTTTGAAAAAAGAGTGATCATGAACTTTGATTGTTAATAACTTTTGAAAAATTAAATTTTTGCAAAAATATTTTAGGGGAGTTATTTTGATATAAAAGCGAATTGAAAACTGTATACATTAATTGAAAATAGAACTATAGATTTAAAAGTGGCACACTTGAGATATTTTTACCCGACTTAGATGGCCCTTCATCGATCCGAAACGTTGAAGTTTCTCTAATAAATTTTTGGACTGGTATAACAACAAGAATAACATCTTCTAATTAATTTTATTACCTGGTCGACCCCAAATAACATATAAATATATATTATTTTAATTGTTTCTTTGAAAAAAATTTTTGAGCTACCCAGCACGAAATACTCCAATAGGAAATTATATAGACTTGGGCCGATGCTCACAAATGGTGCGGTCGCGCGCCAAGAGCAATGTTCCACACTTGGCTAGCCAACCCTGGCGTGGTACGGATATTGACACTGGATCTGCACTGTGCCTAATCGACCTTTCAATATCGGCAGACCAGTCTCGACCCAGGTCGGATTCTGTGCAGTATTAAACAAAAATCAGCCCCGGTTCTACGGGCTAATGCCAAATTCAAGCCCAATGGTGACACGACAATGGCACAGTCTACACTGAGAAAAATGGATTATACGAACTGGATAATAAAATGAAAGAATAATACACCGTATAGAAAAGTATATTAGCGCGTATAATCTATAATATTTTTCTAATATATGAAGATGTTACCAAATTTAATCTCTAGATGTTCATTCTTATAATCTTCAGGCATTAAATTTTAACATCTCAGATTTTAAAATATCTAGGCGTCTGTGTAGTCTCAGATAGTACCTCGCATCGTGGCGCGTGTCATATGCATCCGTTCTCATTGAAACAAGTAATAATTAAGTTATAAAATGACTATTAGTGCTAAATCACACGTGATTTAGATTTAGAAAATGGTTAAGTTTATATTTCTTTTCATCACACATCACTGCCACTTGTACAAGTGCAGAAACTTAGCCTCCTTTACTTTCGTTTGTGTAGTCTCGAGATTGCCACTTTCCTGCTTGTTGTGTGCTTAAAAAATTGAAATTTGTTTCCAGTTGTACTTTCGAGCTCGTCTATCAAAATTTTCTAAAGGTTTATAAATACATTTGCAAAAATTATTGTATATAATTGAGGTTATCCAATGGACAAGGATTCTAATATGGGTATTACATCTTAAAATCTTGGATTATAGATTTTATTATCTCAGATTATAAAGTTTAATAATCCAAGATATTATCCTGTAATATCTATTTCTTAATATCTATAGATTGTAGTTCTAATAATCTGGATCGCTGTCCCATAGTTAATAGTCAAAGATTATATCCGGTAACATATTTCTCATTACCGGGTATAATCCATTTTTCTCAGTGTAGGGCACAGAACTGACAGTGACTAATAGTAAACCACTGTCTCACGGATATGCGCCGGATCTTGGCAGGGTACTGGCACGATACTGGCGTAGTACAGTCTACATAAAACGGCAAACCATGTCTCACGATCTTCTGCCGGTCCTGGGTGGAGTAATGACACGATACTGGTGCCGTAAAAATTTTAACAAATGGGGAACTGTTTAACAAAGGGTTTTCGCTGGATCTCAGCGAATTACTGACATGATACTGGTGAAGTGCAGACTGCAGACTATAAGCAGCGGCAAACTATTGTTCCGCGATTTTGCCCCGGGTCTGGGCAGAGTAATGGCGCGATAACTGGTGTCGTGTAAATTTTAACAAAAGGCGAACTGTTATCCAATGTTTTTTGCCTAATCTCCACGGAGTACTGGCATGATACTGGTTAGTAAAGACCATATAAAACGGGAAACTATTGTCTCCCGACGTTGTGTCGAGACCGGGCAGAGTAATGGCACGATACTGGTGTCGTAAAAATTTTAACAAGAGGCGAACTTTTCCATGTTTTTTTGCTGGATCTCGGCAGAGTACTGGCATGCTACTGACGTAGAACAGACTATAAGAAACGGCATAAATAATAAATTGCGAACGTCACTTTTCAGTCCGTAAAATGTAGAGATCGAGCCCCGCTTCATACACTGAGAAAAATGGATTATACCCGGTAATGAGAAATATGTTACCGGATATAATCTTGGACTATTAACTATGGGACAGCGATCCAGATTATTAAAACTACAATCTATAGATATTAAGAAATATATATTACAGGATAATATATTGGATTATTAAACTTTATAATCTGAGATAATAAAATCTATAATCCAAGATTTTTAAATTTAATATCCATATTAGAATCCTTGTCCATTGGATAACCTCAAATATATACAATAATTTTTGCAAATGTATTTATAAACCTTTAAAATATTTTGATAGCCGATCTCGAAAGTACAACTGGAAACAAATTTCAATTTTTTAAACACACAACAAGCAGGTAAGTGGCAATCTCGAGTCTACACAAACGAAAGTAAAGGAGGCTAAGTTTCTGCACTTGTACAAGTGGCAGTGATGGGTGATGAAAAGAAATATAAACTTACCCATTTTCTAAATCGAAGTCACGTGTGATTTAGCACTAATAATCATTTTATAACTTAATTATTACTTGTTTCAATGAGAACGGATGCATATGACACGCGCCACGATGCGAGGTACTATCTGAGACTACACAGACGCCTAGATATTTTTAAATCTGAGATGCTACAATTTAATGCCTGAAGATTATAAGAATTTAACATCTAGAGATTATATTTCGTTACATCTTCATATATTAGAAAAATATTATAGATTATACGCGCTAATATACTTTTCTATACGGTGTATTATTCTTTAATTTTATTATCCAGTTCGTATAATCCATTTTTCTCAGTGTAGGCTTCGAAATGGGCTGAAATCATGCATGAGTCATAAAAAATAATTAAAATAACACCAATTGTTACAGAATAGGTGTTATTATAAATGCGTGGGACGTTTTTTGTTTTTCGATGCTCCTCAAGGATTTAGACGGATACATTTTTCAATATTTAACAGCAAAAAAATTTTTGACATGATTTTTTTTGTCATTTAGAATGTTTGTGCCTTCAAAATAAAAATGCCGTTTATTGTCCTCTTTAAGAATTAAAACATGTATGAATATGTATTCAGTTTATGTATTTACAAAGTAAACTTACTTTAATTAAAATTTTTTTTTTTAATCCGATAAAATGCCTCATTATGTCTGAAAGCACAGCTGGAAATCGCGAAGTCCGCTAATGCAGTGGCAATACTGGTATTCTGTACTGAACATCATAATGATGTCTGCCTCGTGCCAGCACACCGCATATACTGGTACCCAGAACTCCTCCGGCTTCTTTGACAGTACTCATTTGGCGCATTGTGCTAATACTTACTTCCAGTACTTCACGAGTACTTATACCCACGACTGCCCCAGTACTAAATCACAGTACTTATAGTCATTACTTTGCCAATACTGATGCCCAGTACAGTATTTTAGTACAGCTCCGAAGTTGGCAATCAGTACTAAATAGCGTTTATCATCCCCAGACTACGCCACATCAACGCCAGTATTGGCTACCAGCACCACGCCAATGCTGTCGAACTCTGGCCAGTACAGACCCAATGCGGCCCCAGTTGTAAATTTCCCATATGTATTATCATTCAAGAAGCATAATTATATTCTGAAATATCATAATTTACGGTAAACGCTGGTCCGGGAAACCACGAGATGATCGGAATTTTTTGGGAGCGGGACATGAAAGTGAATTTATTTTTTGACTGGTATTTTTACAAGTTTTTCAAAAAATAATCTATTCAATCACTTGAATTATCACAAAATTCATGTCACAAGATATGTATATATGTATGTGGAATCCTAAAATCTTTTACGATCAAAATTTTCTATCTTACACCTTTATTTTTAAGGGTACATGTTCAATTAAAAGAATGTCGAAATGCAGTTTTGAAGAGTTCTACAATACAAGATTACTACAAGATACTGAAATTTTTTGACAAAAAATGTTTATAGTTGATCAACTGTAAATATAAATTAAATGATGATTTCAAAAATGAAACTGTAGTTCGTGTATTCGAGATTGAACAATAATTGATTGATTATATAGGGCGATTCTGAATCTGATAAAATGAAACAATTTACAGATTTTGACGTTAAAAATTGAACTGTTTCAATTCGAAAGCCTTAGTAGTTAATCAAATGTAAACTTCCGATTGAATAAGCTTTATAAACTATCTGTTGTTTCAGTCTAAAATATATCATTTTTAATGAGTTGAATTTGAAAATTTATAATGAAGTAAAAGAACAATTTTTCAATAGTCAGCAATGTTTGACTGTTTATTTTAAATGAACAATTATAAATGAAATATTCAGAACTAAACAATTTGTAAGTGCGGAAAAAGTTTTGGATGATTTTTATTTCGAAAAATTAATTTCAACAGAATATTCAAGAATATTTCAAAACGGACGCAACTTTTAATGAATAAATAAAAATTAAACAGTTATAAATGTGGAAAAAATTGATTTCTTAGTAAAAAAATATAATTTTAAGAGACTTTTAAGAAGATTTCAAAACAAATTTTGATGTATAAATAACAATTGGATAGTTATTCATTTACAGTGATTTAAAATGAAAATAATTCAACTTCTAATTTAAAAAGTGTTCAATTAAAAATAATGGTAATTTTTCGATTTTTAATGTTTCTAACTTATAATTGCGTAAAATGATATAATTTTGAAAATTTATAAATTTTTTGATTCATTCTTGAATTTGGAGCATCAAATATAAAAGAGTACATTTATAATTAATACAAATTTTAATTCGTTAAAACGATTGCTTCAGGCAAATAATTTTTTAAAAACAAGAAAAAAATCTGCCTCAGCCCGGATTTGAACCGGAAATATGAATATCGCAAGGAGTGGAAATAGACACCTAAATTTTCATGTTTAAAAATAATATTTTCATAGTTTATGCTTGATTTCGAAAATTTTATAAATATTTTATACTTGTTGAATGATGATTATACCATGACATGCAAGACGCAGCATGTATGTATAAAAACATGGCTTTTATTCAAACATTTGTTAACCTGTAGAAGGCACACTGGTGCGAATTCGCACCAACGATAATTTCTATTTTGTAAAATTCAAAGGAAAATAAGTTCAAGTTTTGCAGGGGAAAGCATATTCACTTTTCAAATTATCTATAATTTTCATGATGATAACGAACTCCAAAAACTGGAAATGCCGAGTCGCACTAGTGTGTCTGTAGAGAGTGCGTGTAAGAAGTGTGCCTTCCACGGCTTAATTATGTTTATAAGATTCATAATTAACATATTTATATAATTTATAATAAACATTCGAAGTGAATAAATAGCTTTAAAATTATTATTACCCCCCCCCCCTTGAGAGTGGATGGAATGGAAATTATTGGATGAGCCCCCCTAAAGCCCTTCTCTGGATCCGCGCCTGGTGCTACTACATTTTTCCACACGGGCGAGGCTTGATTGTTTAATTGATATATTATCGAAAGTTATGATGGAAGGAGGAGGATTGAGTGTTATGAAAAATCGTGAAAACCTGACTGATGTCGTCTGCAGTCGAAACGTCATTAGTTGAGAGATCCCCCAGCTATATGTAATAAGGTTTTGTTACCTGTGAGCAACATATATTTTTTGAGCTTCCTTAATGATGCATAAAAAGTTATTTCCTAGTATAAACTATACGATTGATGGTTAATTTCCACTTAACATGTGAACATTTGATCAACAATTCTTCAGGTTTTTTGACTCATTTTGTGCCTTTTTCAGTCCTATTTCTAGTTCGCTTATTTCATTTTGAATCATTTTATGATGTATGATTGTATGGTCTGCTGTTTTGAATGTGTGAAGATATTGAGATTTAAGAAGAGACCCCCAAGTGATGTTAATAATAACAAGATGCTGAAAGAGGATAGGAAATTCTTATGAAGGACATCACATTGTCTCTCTGCGGTTAGAAAGTATTTACGGTTCCATTGTGACAGCGGGCGGTTTACGAGCCCTGTGTTTCAAAACCGTAAATCCAAAGGACCAGACTGGGAAAACCCTTAAACGGTTGCCTATTCATTAGTTCTATAGTCATTTTGTCGTCTAACGCCCTTCTGGGTATTAACTAACCACAGTAAACATTCGAGTTGAGGGTGTCGGTGACTGTTTCGTTTCAGACGATCCCTTGGCGCTAATGCTGGTTTTCCCCATTCGAATAGCCACGCGATGGATTATCATCTATATAGACACAGTCGGAGCCAAGTGCAACTATATAGACAATATACAATTTAGGAAAAGAAATATTAGGCATAAAGATGAAGAAGAATAAGAAATCTATTTGGTAATAAGTGTTAACTCTTTATACTGATTTACACTAATTTTGCATTATTTTCATTCTAAGGTTGAGGATAAAAATAAATTAATTTCAATTAGTTTTTCACAGAATGTTTATATAATAAGAAAAAATAATAAGAATAAAGTTAATAAAATGCCTCGCATTTCTTGATAAAATTTTATTACGTCATTTAGGTTTCACGTTTTCAAGTACTAGATGCTAAGGAAATACATCTAAGATCGATTCCCTTAGAAAAAAATCATGAATTCTACAGAAATGAATATAGTTGACAATGGACAAAGTTGAATTTTCACTATATGTGACGTTCCGTAACAATAAGTGGGCCTACTTCGTCGATTATAGTTTAAGAGATATTCGTGTTTTTGTGAATGAAGGAAAGAATGATTGGTTTTAGGGTTCTGATGGGAAATCATACTTCAATCTATTTTACGAGATTATATTTATGGCCGAAAGTTACCGGAAGTGGATATTCTTTATGTTTAAATACAAAATTTAATATTGCACTTATGATACTCACCAATTTTAAATGCGTTTTTCTCGAAAGGCAGGTTTTCTAAGTTTCAAATTCACAAGTGCACCTGCGACTTTTTTTTTCAACCTAGAGAACTGGACCTGCACTTAACATTTCGGGAGTTTATCCGGCTATATGTCCCTATAGGTAACTAACTGCATACCGACAAAGTTGTCCTTTTCCTTATGGAACGGCACATGTTTCTTAAATGAGCTTTGTGTTAATAAAGGATTTATATCGGCTTATGAAGAAAAAGAATACTAAATTTAGTTAAGGCTAGAAATGTAAAAAAAAAAATAATTGAAGAAGTGTTAATCAGCAAAGAACACATCCAGGGGACAATGGGCATAGATAAAGTTTAAAAGTTACAAAACAAGTTTATGTACTTTACGAAGGATATTTTTACGACAATTTTTTTCCAAAATTATCAAAAACTTTGTGAATCGTTTTTCCGCACTTAAGAGATACTCCAGCTTTTTATTTGCAAAATATACGTAAGCAAACTGCGGTGGTAAATTGGATTCTAAATTGGGTGACAATGAAAAATGTTTCTGTATAAAATTATTCAAAAAACATAAATTATAAAAACAATTTCTTGAAAGTCAGGAATAGTTTTTAAAGACATTAAACCGAAACAAAATGTTAATATATAACTATATACACTAGGGTGATCCAAAAATTCAACTTTCGATTTTAGGTGATCGATCCGTGCTCCCGGGCTCTTGAAATCAAAATGGGGTTCAAAATGGGAGAAGCTCGGTTTTCCAAAAAAATGGAAAAAAGAAGTTCCTGTTATAAAATTTTTGTGAATTAAAGTATAGTTACCTCTTGAGGAATGTTCAAGGAATTATTTCCACCCAATAAATTTCAATTTTGATATCCCCATTCCCTTTGATTGTGCCCGGAATATGCCCCCAAAAATGAAAAATAGCAGTTTTCTATCAAATTCACGCTGAAGACGGTATTTTTTGGAATTTTTTCAACATGAATAATTTTAAATAAATAAGTGAAGGGTTTCCAGGTATTTTAAAAATATTTTTGAATGGTTAAAACAACTATTATTTGTTTTCATATTAAATATTTGTATAAATGATATGAAGTTGATGAATTTCAAGAGTAGTACTTCTTTTTTCACATAATTGGTCATTATTCAAACAATTCCCAGTTTTTCCAACAATTGCTTCTCCTTAAAATCGTAAGAAGTTATTATTTTCTGAAATAGATGACACAATTAACGATTATTGAAAGTAATACATTTTTGAAGGATTTTTGGTAATTATATAAACAATTTCCATTTGCATAAACAATTTTATTCCCTTTAGTACGTGCAAAGTTATTATTTTCTATAAATAATGACACAATTAACAGATGTTAGGAATAATTTTTTTTTCTTAAGGATATTTAGCAATTTTTCAAACAATTTGCATTCATTTAAACCATTTTCTTCCCTAAAAATCGTGACAGGTTATTTTTTTCTGCAATTAATTACATAATTAATGAAGTCATATTTTTTTCAAGTCTTTTTCGCAATTACTCAAACAGTTAATAATCACTTATTTGCGCTTATCATAATGAAGGTGGAGAAAATTTTAATTTTTTCGAATCTCTTACACTACCATATGTTGCTTATTATTCAGTATTTTTTTATCTTAGAACGTACACCCTATATTGTTTGAAGAATTAAAATCAATTGCTCTAAGAAAAGCGCAGTCCTTTTTTTGCTCAAAATTACTTCTCTGTTCTGTTTCTTTCATATACTTCGTAGCACATCTACCTAGTAATTATTTTTAATTCACAGATTCCATTAATCTACGGTGGTAATTTCAAGAAAAAAGGGACTATACTTCACTTAGAGCCATTTAATATAATTGTTTAAATAAATTATTGGTGGTTGAACAATTTATGGTATACGTTCTAATGTAAGGAAATACTTGATAAAAAGCTTCATAGTGCAAGAGATTTGAAAAAACTAGACTTTTCTTCACCTTCCCTGTGAAAAATACGAAAGTGAATGATTATTAATTGCTTAAATAATTGCTGAATATCTTAAGCGAAAAAAGTACTCTTAAGCTTCGTAATTGTGTAATTAATTGCAGAAAAAATAACTTTCTACAATTCACAGGAAAAAAATAGTTTGATAAAATAAAAATTGGTCAAAAAAATTTAAATTGTTTGAAAAATTGGTAAATATCCTTAAGAAGAATATATATTACTCTCAAAATCTGTAAATTTTGTCACTAATTTCAGAAAATGACTTCTCACGCTTGACAGGGAAAACAATTGTTTAAACAAATGAAAATTGTGTAAATAATTACAAACTGTCCTTAAAAATATATTACTCTCAACAATCGTTAATTGTGTCAATAATAATTTCAGAAAATAATAACTTTTTATGATTTCAAGGAGATAAAATTGTTTGAACAAATAAAAATTGTTTAAATAATTGCAAAATATGTTGAACAAAAAGTACTGCTTTTGACATTCATCAACTTCATAACATTTACCTCAAAAGATAATAACTTTTCACGGCTTACATGCGGGAACAAATTGTTTGAATGAATATGAATTGTTTAAATACTTTAAAATTATCAAAGAAATATTCGGAGATTCGTCACTTACAGATTAAAAATTATGTATGCTGAAAAAATTCAAAAAAATGCCGTCCTTAGCATGCATTTGATAGAAAACTGATATTTTGCATTTTTTTGGAATTTTCTGGGTTTAAAGTTATTGGGTTCAAATTATTCCTTGAAAATTCCTGAGGAGAAATACTTATTCTTTCCATTTCTTCGAAAACCGAGCTTCTTTTATTTAAAACCCCATGGTAATTTTAAGAGCTTGAAAAAAAAAAGGGAAAGGATATTAGAGATTTTCTTCTTCCGGAAAATGAACGAATTGGGGGGATGGGAAGGGGGGGGGGGGCGGTCAACGAAAATCAAAAGTCGAAAGTCGGTAATTATTTCAGGATTTTTTTCGTATATTACGAATCCGTTCACAACAATTCTCTAGCGCACCGCGTTTTTTAATAAATCTTGGTTAAAGGTAAAGAAATGAATTTTTGACAGATTTGGAAGCCCATAACAAATATTTGGACGTGATAGAATCTTCGTCAGGGGCTTACATGAAAGCTTGAACCTTTTTCTACAAATCTATTATACCGAAAACCGAATTAATGGCCATTGGAAAACGTCTTTTAGTAGTGCGCCGTAGCCCATCCCGTGCAGAAATTGCCCTATTTAGCCGCAATTGAAGTAGGGTTTAGACAAGGCCCTCTTCAGGTTTTCTATTTTTAATAAAAAAATTTTAATCAAGTGTGGCGATAATCAGGCAACCATATACAAGTATTCTGTCATTACTTATAAATATTTTCTAAAACACCTAACAACCAAACATTTAAAACGTCGTTAAAAATTTTTAATGTTCATGAAAAATTACATTTCCTGTCATTGTAGAAAGTTCTAATGTACTCAAAATTGCCAAAAAACGAAATATTACACGAAGAAAAATTGTAATCGATTCAAATTATTTATTTAAAAATTATTTTATTGATATTCCTGTTAACAGTTCATATATTTCACATTCACATATCGTCGTATAATAACAAATATTTGATTAGAAAACAAGAATTTACAATTTTGTGTTTTAACATTTTGAGTTGTAGCTTATGAGAATGGCTTTTTCATAGAATTTCAACTTGTAAGATTAGCGCAAGGGTTAAGACTCCCGACTTCTAGGCGATAGATTTAGGTATAGATGTAGGTTCGATACCCTGTAGCGTTAGAAATTTTATTAGTAATATAATATTTAAAATTGTAATATATGTATTCACTCTACACAGGACCATTCATATTCAAAGTCAAAATACACGCAATAAATTAATATTTATTTTTTATAGTAGATTGCATATCAAGGGGGAGAGCAATGTCTTTTCACGGCAAGGGCAATGTTTTCGGAACAAGTGGAAGGCAAGGGCTGATGGCCTGAGCCGGACACGAGTTCCGAAATATTGCCCTTGCCGTGAAAAGACATCTCCTTGCTATGCATTGTATTTTTCATGGTAGAGACGCGGAAAATGAATAGCGTGTTCTGCTGCGAACGGATTGAGCGTGATCTCTCTTTTTTTAAGTCGGCGAACCAAGCGCATGTAATTGGCACTAAAAAACACAGAAAAAACAAGGTCTGAACCTGTTCAAATTTTTAGTCAGTTTCCACCGTTTTGTATTCCTCGCTGCTTCTGCCTGAAAACATCGGCATATGTCCTTCTCTTTCTAACCACGTGCGACCGCACATGCGCCACAATTTTGTTCCTAGTATGAAATGTTGACCTCGCACCCTAACACCACTGTTCTACTGTGAGGTCCAACATTAAATACTCTGTCCACGCACGCCGCTTAAAAAGAGAGATGTTACGCTCAATTCGGAAGCAGTAGAACACGCTCATTTTCCGCGGCTACCATGAAAAATACCTTTTTGTCATATCGTTAGAGTATAGCAGTAGTGGGTGCTACTAATCTGCAGTACTGGCCCAGTAATGAACTTGTTTCATTATTGGTTCAGTCAGTACTAGGTCTGTACTAACAGAGTACTTTTCGAAAATAAAGATTTAATTTTAATTCGAAATTGAGGGAAAGAAAAATTAACCTAGGGTGAATCTAAGAAAACCAACCAAGGGCCGGACGAGTTTGCCCTACATGGGGCGTTTGTAAGTGCAAGCGTGACGTTCCTTGTAGGGTCCTTGTCAGCTTTCCAGACCAGGACCACGCTAGAACTAGGGCAAACTGGCGAGAACCACACCAGGGCCCCATCAAAATTTCTGCACGGGATGCAGTAAAAAAAGGATCATATTTGTTGCAGAGCATTTTGCTCCAACGATCATCCGGTCCACCCGGAATATTTTAATCTACTTTCTTGGTAATTTGTCAGACTAAACAAAATGGCCGCCAACTTTTGGCAACGGTGTCATGACGGCATAACCTAAAAATTTGATCTAACCGCACGCAAGCGACAACTAAGCCTGAACGGAGATATGTATATTCTATTCAGTGGTGTAGCCGAGGCCTGGCGGGGCATGGCACCGCCAGGGTTCTTTTGGAAAGCCAGGCGGCGCCGGCGCCAAGCTTCTTTCTTGTTTCACGGACAATTTTTCCAGTTATGGGTCATCCATTTGAAGAAAATATTTGAATTTTCAACCATATAAAATTTTCTACACAAAGAGATGAATTTTCAACACAAAAAGACGAATTTTCAAAATAAAAATTAATTTTTAAACAAACAGTTGTATTGACAACCAAGCATTTTCTACCATAGAAGATGAATTTTCAATCCATCACGATGAATTTTTAACAATATAGTTGAATTTTCAACCAAAAATGATGACTTTGAAAATAATTCAATTTTCTAAAAATGATTAGATTTTTCAGAAAATAGCTGAATTTCTAACCAAATAGTTGAATTTTTAGCATACAAGCACACAAAGGAAAAATGTTAAAACGCAATAAAATATTTAAATTTTTAAGACAAAAAGACCAATTTTTTAGAACACTGTTGAATTTTCATAAAAAAAGTTAATTTTCTACCATGAAAGATGACTTTTCTACCATGAATGTTGGATTTTCAGAAAACAGTAGACTTTTAAATCGGAAAAGATGAATTTTCAACAAGATAGTTGAATTCTCAACTAAAAAGATGATCTTTCAAGAAACAAGAAGAATTTCCTACCCAAAAAGACGACATTTTAACAAAAATTTTCAACTTATCTGATATAATGGATAAAGTTTTAACTAAACATGGAGCAGTTAAATTTTGAAATAAAAAAAAGAGACATTTAACAAAACAAAAAAAAATAAATTTTCAACAAAGTTCTTAAATGTTCAGCAAAAAAAAAATTAATTTTTGACAAAGGAAATTAATCTTCTACAAAAAAAATAAATTTTGCACTAAATACATGAATTTTCAACAAAATTATTTGATTTTAAAGCCAAAATGAGACGAATCATCTACAAAAAAGGTTTAATTTTTCAACTAAAAATATGATATTTTAACCAAAAAGTTTAATTTTCTACCAAAATGTTGAATCATCAAGCCAAAAAGATGAATTTTCTATATGAAAGTAGAATTTTAAAACTAAAAGTTCATATAAAAGCGAATAGTTGAATATTTAATTATAATTATGCATCGTTAATAGAAAAATTAAATACTTTACAAAGTAGTTCAACTTTAAGTCAAATAATCGAGTTTTCAAACAAATTTCACTTTTTCCTACATTTTTTTTCACTTCTTTCCAGGCCTAAGATAAGGCTAAGCGTTTTCCCTTTATAAGGAGCCTATAAGATTAAAGAGAGAGACATTTTTTCATTTATAAAAAGGTAGTGCCTATTATGCGTCCGGACACAGAAGGAACAAGTTTGTTAACCAGTCATTTTTGACCAACAGTTTTGGTTTTATCCATCGAAAATGCTTTTCGAGAAATCAAAGAATGCCATTTTCTATGAAAATTATACAAGATATGAATAAAATTTTTAAGAAAAATTGTCCATCTTAAAATCATGAATAAATTTTCCTGGAACAATTTTTACATTCTCATAATTTATGATTGAGAAAGTATTTGAATTATCTGAAATTTGACATGACAGTTTTTTTACGGATCTTCATGCTTTGAGACCCCCTGAAGCCGAAAATCAAGTTTTGGCGATGGAGTCTGTCTGTTTGTCCGTCGATCCGTCCATAAACACGATAAACCTTGAAAAAATGAACAGATCGAATCAAGCTTGGACACAATTTTTTGAGGTCCCAGAAGAAAGAACGGGTTAGTTAACTAGCCACTTTAGATAGAAATTCAAAAAGTTAGAGCGTTTTCAAAAATTTTGAGACCAGTTCTTTTTAGGAATTGAAAATTGTATGTACGGCTATTTGTAGTATTTAAAAAGCTGAACAATTTATTCCAATGACTTTTTCGATAAAAATAAATTATCAGAGTTATAGCATTTTACAACATTTTTAAAATCAATCCAAAATGAAAATTTTCTGCCAAACAATGCACGATATGAAAAAAGTTGCTTTTTGAAAGCCCTATACAAGATCATCATAACAACTTTTTGAATTTTCTTGAAAAATCGAAAATTCAAATTTTGATCGCACAAAAAATAATGAAAAGTGAAAAATTCAATTTTGTCGTCAAACTATGCAAGATACAAAAAAAGATAAATTGACAAAAATTGTGCTGCTAAAAAAGATCTACAAAGGGCCTAGCCCGTTAAGCATGTCAAAAATGCCCTTGGCTGGAATCAGATTTTCAATGAGCACTTTTCTGGGACTTGGAATCATAACTTTTTTCCCACATTTTTGGACCCCCATCACCATCCCCATAGTCATGGTGGCTAAAAATGTGTTTTATGGTTTTCATTTTTTTGTGACACATCTGTGTAATGGAAAAATCTGAAAAAATTGGTAAAAAACAAATGATTCGAATGCATCTTAAAAAATGTTTTCCAGTGTTTTGGCGCAAAATTCAAATTTTTGAGAGAAATTCTAATTTTCAAACAATTTTTTTGGTCAAAAATTTTTTGAGTACTGTTTCAAATTTTTCATAAATGAAAGTTCATCTCATGTGCTAACTTTCAGAATTTTTTCAGATTTTTAATCAATGTGGAAGGTAGTTTTTTAAAATAAAAACTTCCACAGATTGTAGATACCCTTATTGAAAAGAAGTATTGGTAAGTATTGGATCCAGTACTTTTTTCCCGAAAAAGTATTGGCTTTCCAATACTTATTCGCAAAAAAATTGCAGGTCTTTTTTTATACCAGTAAGCCATGGGCGCACTCGAATTGCGCCAGTGGTCAACCGCCCTGCCAAACTGAAACCTGAACTGCGCCAGTCGGTAAAGGGTCTAAAAGTAGGTAGTTTTCAACTAGCACGAACTGCACCAGAGGTATTTTCAGGTGCTCCTCCCATCAAAACAGCACAATGGGCAAGGAATATTGAAATACTCCTCCCATGAAAAACAATGTGTGATCTCAAACTGACTTTTATTTTCTTTTTCTTTACTATATATTTTCTAGCTAGAAATTAAAATTGCAATACATTTTTTTATTTTTCTGCATTAAACATATATATAAATATTATCAGTGGTAAGGATGAGAAAAGGATGCGTAGGAGAATTGTCAAATAAAAATATTCCTTCTCTAAAACAAAAAGAATTTCAGTTTTAGTTAAAGGGCAGTGACAAAGAATTCCAGATCATATATCATATAATATATCATATAATATATCATATAATATATCATATCATATATCATATCATATATTATATCATATCATATATCATATCATATATCATATCATATATCATATATCATATCATATATCATATCATATATCATATTATATATCATATCATATATCATATCATATATCATATAAATTATGTCATTATTAATATTATTATACAAATATGTCAATAATATCAATATAGAAACATCCTAATTAATTTGGTGCCGATTGATGAAATCGTTTAATTCGAGCGTTAACAAAATATTCTTCAAAAAGATATTATTTTCATAGTTTTGATATTTCCGTATATATGTCAATTTTTTATCTTTTTGGAGGTCTTTCCAATTTTTTTCAACATGTTGATTAAAGTTCTGTAGGCGACAGCTCATGTATAATATGCACCCTTGTTTTCAAAAAACAACTTTAGAACGTGCTTGAGGTTGAGGGTTTTCTGCTGGTAAAAACACATTGGACAAATTTCGATAAGTCTTACATTTATGAGTTTCCAAACTCATGCCGTTTATCCATTTATTTATATGTGATTTATTCATTTTTTGAAAACAGGGGTCCATTAAAAATAAATGAACGCTTAAAAAGCTGAAAAAATTTAATCTGGTTACGGCGTTTCTCAAAAGAAAACCTTTTTCTGGCTCTTTAATATTACGAAAGGGAAATAGGATTCTTAATCCAAATTTTAACTTATTAGGGCGAATAAAATATCTTTGGAGTCGCCAAAAATCGTAGATTTTGATTATAATATTTATAAATTACTGATTGCATAATTAAGAAAATTCATATCTCGTATTTTATGTATCATCACGTACCAAGGACAGGGTCAATTTATTTCAATATTATCCTGGAAAAAGTAGGAGGTGCACCAATTAGTCGGATAGGTATTGTAATTTGACCACTGGCGCAGTTCAGTCAGCGAAGGAAGAGGGCCCTCTGGTTAGCAGGTAAAACTCTGACTACTGGCGCAGTTCGTGTGCACCGTAAGCCATTTCCCTTTCGACGAGCCTCTAGGGGTAGGCGTGACACTAACCGATTCAGGTAGTGTTTCTAGGTGGATAGTTTCTTGTAGTAAATAACTACAAGTGTGGGCTGACCACACCCACGACCGCCAACAGCAACGCAGTAGTATCAGACGGTCACCCATCCAAGTACTAACCGCGCCCAGCACTGCTTAACTTCAGTAATATAACGGGAACTGGTGTTTCCAGCGTGGTATGGCCGTTGTCTGATACTTACCAATACTTCTTCTTCATAAGGGTATCATGGATTAACATTGAAATGCTGAATATTACTTATGGTCAAATGCTGTATTTTTAATGTTTCTGAATGTTTTATTTAGTGTGTGAAATGGAAATCCGTCATAAAAGTTTTGAATTAATCATCGTCGCTATTCTCATTAATTACAGGCACCATTTTCCGTCGTACGAACAGTTTGCTCAATATTTCTGCTGGTCGGACGATTTTCGAAAAATATCGAGCATGGGATAGATAGTAAATCACAGCAGCAACATGTGAGCAGCAACCGATCGTACGATTAGTATTTTCGGACTCACAACAATATCGTTAATTAAATTCCTTCGAAACCAATGGAATCAGGCGTGTATTGAACAAAACACTTAGAACGCCGATGATTCATATGGCGTCACTGAAATTCTACTTTGAAAATGTTCGCGGTTCCTTTAGCGCTGCAAATGTTAATTTTGTTGTCATTGTCCATCAATTCAGCTAAATACGATACAGCTTGACCGAGTTGATATGAACCTGTGAACAATATTTTGAGATCGTTGACGGTGATTTCCGAAAAATCTCCTACATCCGATGAACATATATGTTTGAAAGAAATCTTTCGCCTACTCCATCATTTTTCTTTAACTTCTTGAGCCAAAATATTTTCGGAATCATTAGTTGATTTCGAACGCGATACAATGGACACGCAATTCCGCATATCGAAATTGAGACGTTTTCCGAATTTTTTATTTGAAAAACATGCAATTTTACTATTATACCCGATTTTCCTGAGAGAACCCAGTCATCCATTTTTTCTAGCAGATAGATAAAAACCTGCTTCATTAACTGTTTACTGTATTATATTTAATATTGGGTGTTAACAATATGTGCGATTGAACATTTTTCTCGATATGTTTTTGCATAATCCTGAAAAATGCTATTAAAAATAAAAAATTATTCATACAGAAAAGATCTACAAATTTTTTGTGAATCATTGTTTGATATGACGCGTAGTTTTTGTTTGGGATGGGGTCAACTTTGCACGAAGCAACTTTGCACGTCCCCAACTGTGCACGTCGATGACCAGACGGACAACTGTGCACCTCATTGGTCAGACGGACAAATCGATGGGTCCTAAAAGAAACTACGCAACTCGCAGCGACGGATAGAAACTACGTATCTGGCGCGCTCCATACTAAGTATATAGAAATTTGTATATAATTAGTATAGAGCGCGCCAGATACGTAGTTTCTATCCGTCGCTGTGAGTTGCGTAGTTTCTTTTAGGACCCATTGAAATGTGCACGTGCCATCTGTGCACGTGCACAGTTGTCCAAGTACCATCTGTGCACGTGCATAGTTGTCCAAGACAACTGTGTACGTCGAAATTTGAACGTGCACAGATTCTACTTGGACAACTGTACACGTCGAAATTTAAACGTGCACAGATGTCACTTTCCTAACAGTGCACGTGCACAGATGTCCCTTGCCCAACTGTGCTCATGCAAAGATGTCCCTTTCCCAACTGTGCACGTGCACAGATGTCACTTGCTCAACTGTGCACGTTTACGTCCTTGTGTAAGGGTTTATACGAGGGTGATCCTTTGTACACTCAGAAAAAAATACTCTGAGACTAAGAGTATGATCGTCTGAGCTCAAATCGTCTGAAATTGAGACAATTCCGTCTTAGATTCAGACTAAATCATCTTAATCTCAGAGGAGCATAGTCTTGTATCAAGACGATGAAGATTCTGAATTTCAGACGATTATACTCTAAAATTCAGACGAAATACTCTTGCCTCAAGAGTATTCGCATACAGATCTTGCGTGGCAGTGTTGGTCACCATGGAAACCAAGGAAATGGTTCTTCGCAGGGTATAAAGTTCTCATGCCAGCACTTAAAAGATAACGTAACCAGCTAAATACAGCTGAATCTAATTACTCTCGCTGAGTGACGAAAATTCGTTATTTTTTTGGAGCAATACATGGCATCATTGAAAGGAAATATCGACTCCTCCGTCATCAAATAGGTAATAAGTTACTTCCGAAAATCGGCTATTATAGTAAAATTGCATGTTTTTCAAATACAAAATTCGGAGAACGTCTTAATTCCGATATGGGAAATTGCGTGTCCATTGTATCGCGTTTGAAATCAACTAATGATTCCGCGAATATTTTGGCTCAAGAAAATGAAGAAAAACGACGGAGTAGGCGAAAGATTTCTTTCAAACATATACAGTCAAACCTGGATTTAGCGAACCTTGATTAAGCGTTTCCGAGAATTTTCGCTGCGCAGCGGGGATGCGTGAGAGGACCTGCGGGGAGGTGTGTGTTGTTCAGTCGGGCATGACAGAACAGAGAGAGAAACAGGAGAGAGACAAAATAGTTCGGAGTCCCTTGATTTAAGGCCGACTGTCGGTATCAAAATCGACGCTAAATCCAGGTTTGACTGTATGTTCATCGGATGTAGGAGATTTTCCGGAAATCACCGTCAACGATCTCGAAATATTGTTCACGGGTTCGTATCAACTCAGTCAAGCTGTATCGTATTTAGCTGAATTGATGGACAATGACAACATAATTAACATTTGCAGCGCTAAAGAAACCGCGAACATTTTGAAAGTAGAATTTCAGTGACGCCATATGAATCATCGGCGTTCTAAGTGTTTTGTTGAATACACGCCTGATTCCATTGGTTTCGAAGGAATTTAACGATATTGTTGTGAGTGCGAAAATCGCATGCTCGATATTTTTCGAAAATCGTTTGACCAGCAAAAATATTGAGCAAACTTTTCGTACATCATAAAATGATGCCTGTAATTAATGAGGATAGCGACGATGATTAATCCAAAACTTTTATGAAGGATTTCCATTTCACACGCTAATTAAAACATTTAGAAACATTAAAAATACAGAATTTGATCATAAGTAATATTCAGCATTTCAGTATGAATCCATGATACCCTTATGAGAAAGAAGTATTGGTAAGTATCAGACCTAAGACTTTTTTGCGAATAAGTATTGGAAAGCCAAAACTTTTTCGGGAAAAAGTACTGGATCCAATACTTACCAATACTTCTTCTTAATAAGGGTATCTGCCATCTGTGAAAGTTTTTATTTAAAAAAACTACCATCCACATTGATTAAAAATCTGAAAAAATTCTGAAAGTTAGCACATGAGATGACCTTTCATTTATGAAAAATTTGAAACTGTACTCAAAAAATGTTTGACCAAAAAAATTTGTTGAAAATTAGAATTTCTCTCAAAAATTTTAATTTCGCGCCAAAACACTGGAATAAAATTTTTTTAGGTGTCACAAAAAAATAAAAGCCATGAAACACATTTTTAGCCACCATGACCATGGGGGTGGTGATAGGGGTTCAAAAATGTGGGGAAAAAGTTATGATTCCAAGTCCCAGAAAAGGGCTAATTGAAAATCTGATTCCAGCCAAGGGCATTTTTGACCTGCTTAAAGGGCTAGGCCCTTTGTTGAAAATTACTTTTCGATAGGACGCGTAGTTTTTGTTTTATCCGTAAAAACAATCTTGAAAATAAAAAATTAAATTTTTGGATAAACGACACAAGCTACGAAAAAATTAAATAGAGAAAAGTTGTTGACACAACAAAGAGATACAAATAAGTTGTCAATTTTTAATAAAACGCGTAGTTTTTGTTTCAATCGTGAAACATATCATTAAATAGTAACCAAAAATTGTGCACCCAAAACACATCTGCAAATTTGTTATAAATCACTTTTTGATAGGACGCGTAGTCTTGGTTCGAATCGTAAAAAATAAGAATTAATGATTTATTACATTCTCGTCATTTATGATTGAGAAAGAATTAGAAAGCGAGCGCGTAGCGCAAGTGTTTTAGCAATTTAATCTTCAATTATACACATTTAATTACGTACAAAATTCAGATTGTGAAGATACATAGAAATACTGGGATCTGAATGAGATGTTTTTGATCAAGTTTCTTCCAAGCATTCCAAGTGCAAAGAATAAATATCCGAGGGCGAAGTACGAGGTTGAAATATATCCGAGCGCGAAGCGCGATATCATCCATTATCGAGCGCGAAGCGCAAGATCTGCCAGACGCGCGCTCTGGGCGCGCTCAAACTTGCGAGCCAACCGAACAGCACGCGATGAGAATGTGCCCGCACATCGGGCAGAGTGTTTTGATAAAATGCATACTTTTCGTGTTAATCCTGAAAAATGCTATTAAAAATAAAAAATTATTCATACAGAAAAGATCTACAAATTTGTTGTGAATCATTTTTTGATATGACGCGTAGTTTTTGTTTGGGATGGGGTCAACTTTGCACGTAGCAACTTTGCACGTCCCCAACTGTGCACGTCGATGGCCAGACGGACAACTGTGCACGTCGTTGGTCAGACGGACAAATGTGCACGTGCCATCTGTGCACGTGCACAGTTGTCCAAGTACCATCTGTGCACGTGCATAGTTGTCCAAATGACAACTGTGCACGTCGAAATTTAGACGTGCACAGATGTTACTTGGACAACTGTACACGTCGAAATTTAGACGTGCACAGATGTCACTTTCCTAACAGTGCACGTGCACAGATGTCCCTTGCCCAACTGTGCATGTGCAAAGACGTCACTTTCCCAACTGTGCACGTGCACAGATGTCACTTGCTCAACTGTGCACGTTTACGTATGATTTTGTTCTCCCTGTGGCGCTGCTGTCAAAACAGAACCTCACTTTCTATCTGTTGCATACTCTTGACCACGAAGTACTACAAGGAGACCGCTCATCATGTATTTCACTTGGCGCCATTTGGCGATCGCCTTTCCTCCGATTTTCTCCACAGCGAGATATCTTCCCAGATGAGAGCGCCTCTTCAGAGAAACTTTGTAACTAAATTGTCGTCTGCTACTACGGGAATCGTGATTCCTCAATTTGTCACATGTGGCGCTCTCATCTGGGAAGAGATTAAAATCCGAGGAAAGGCGATCGCGGTTGTGGGCTGTTTACTACAATCTCCGTCACATGTGGCGCTCTCATCTGGGAAGAGATTAAAATCCGAGGAAAGGCGATCGCGGTTGTGGGCTGTTTACCACAATCTCCGCCACAGGCGTGCGGTCTCCTTTTAGTACTTCGTGCTCTTGAGTCTCTTGACCTAAGAGTATTTTACTCTTGAGTCAAGAGTATTTACTCTAAAACTAAGAGTACGTCGTCTCAATTTCAGACAATGTCCACTTCAGAGTATTTATAGTCTTAATATAAGAGTATTTACTCTGAGCCCAAATTTCAGAGTAAAATACTCTTAGTCTAAGAGTATTTAGTCTGAAATTCAGAGTATCTTTTTTGTGTGTGTATCTACGTATAATAAATTTTTAACAGTTAAAATTATTCAATCCTGGTGGAATGGAGCGTATTAAGTTTCTTAAAGTTAGTTTAAAAAAACTCAAGCATAGTGCAAAAATGTTTGAAGTTCGACAGATTCCAGAGTTTAACTTGCATAAAAACAACTATAAAACCTTACTAATTTTCTCTATTTATCGTATCTCATAAATTAGCCTAGCTTTTAGTACTTTTCCGTACAAAAATTCATAATTGGTTCCGAATATCAAAACTATAGCCAGACAGCTTCCAATTCTAAAGAACAAATGGGAGAAGGAATTCGGACATGCGCAAAAGTTTGAAAATCCCGCGAGCCTCACTTTCGAGGAATTCATAGAATTCAAGGAATTCATAGATTTCCGTGAATTCGTATTGAATTCGCTGAATGCCTTGCTTTCTCTCAATTCCTTGAATTCTTTGAATTCCTTTAACTCTCTGAATTACTCTAATTCTCAGAATTCCTGGACTTTTTTGAATATCTTGAATTCTCCAAATTCAAGAAATTCTCTGAATTCCTTGAACTCTCTGAATTACTCGAATTTTCTGAATTCTGTGCATTCTCTGGATTCGTTGAATTCTCTGAATTCCTTGAGTTCGTAAAATTCCCCGAATTTGCTGAATGCCTTCAATTTTCTGAATGCCTTGCGTTCTCTGAATCCCTTGAATTCTCTGAATTTTCCAAATCCTCTAAATCCCCTGAATTCTCTGAATTCCCTGAATTCTCCAAATTCTCTGAATTCCCTGAATTCTCAGAATTCTCAGAATTCCCAGAATTCTCGGGATTTCCAGAATTCTCCAAATTCTCTGAATTCCCTGAATTCTCAGAATTCTCAGAATTCCCAGAATTCTCGGGATTTCCAGAATTCTAGGAATTCTCAGAATTCTAGGAATTCTCAGAATTCTCTGAATTACTCGAATTCTCTGAATTACCTGAATTCGTTGAATTCTCTGAATTCTTCGGATTCTCGTGAATTCTGCAAATTCTCGTGAATTCTTCAAATTCTCGGGAATTCTTCGAATTTTCGGAATTCTCAGAAGAGAATACCTGTCTTTCTTTTCTTTCTCCTTGGCTGTGACGTTCTTGTCAGCTAGTGCCGAAAATTCGATAACGAACATGGTTCGTTCCTCTAAGTCAAGGAGAACTATGTCAGGCCTCGAGTACGTAACGGAAACAATTGTCAAGAATATCAAGTTCCAGTATATGCGGCACTTGTCATTTTCGACAATTGACTCTATTTCTCTAGGTCCGTTTAGCGGAGCAGCATATGGGCTAATTCCGTAAGAGTGGCAGAGATATTAATAAAGCACTCTTAGTGCCGCATTGTGCCTTTGGATGTAGGTCGTTCCCGCATGAGTTGGACAATTAGATAGTATGTGTCCTAGATGCTCGGGGTGTTCATGACACGCTCTGCAGCTATCATCGGGAATGTCTTGGCTCAAAGTCTGGCGACGGTATGCTGAAGTGGAAATGACACCCCATCTTGACATGCCAGAATAAAGCTCTCCGTGCCCAACTTCAATCCGGGTGATCTAGGGAAAGCCAACGTCAGCTCATACGATATCGACTGATCTTCCACATTTCTGTGGAAGATGCCGTGCATCCTCTTGTCGAGTAGCTGTTCGCGGAAATTTTTCTCCTGTGCGTTCCTAATCCGGGCCTTCAGGAGTGAATATTCAAGATGGATAAGATTTGATGCATTCTGCTTACCCCTGATATTGAAGCCAAAGCCGAGAGTTTCAGCAGCCTCCTCCGCTGCTTTGTACAGAAACGCCTCTTAGCCTACTTCTTCGTGTTTCCTGACCATTTTAAGAAGAGGGTCTTGTCCATTTGCGACGATATGTGATGTACCCAGAATAATCATGTTGTAAAGACATTCAAGATTCAGTATTCCACGACCACCTTGACGGCGTGAGATGTAAAGTCGTGGAACAGAAGACTTAAGGTGCATGCTTTTGTTCACGTGCATAAGCTTTCGGGACCTGATATCAAGAGATCTGAGCTCGTCCTTCGTCCATGGAACTACTCCAAATGAATAGAGTACTACTGAGACGGCAAGCATGTTCGTCACAGATACTTTGTTCCTCGTCGAAAGTTCGGAAGACCATATCTGTCAGATAAGACGTTTGTATCTGCATCGGAGAGTATCCTTTATAGATGTTACGTCCTGAATTCGGCTCTGTGGCATGCCCAGGTATGTATAGGTCTCTTCAGCGCAAAGGTATCGTATTGCGCTTCTGTCAACGAGCTCAGGATCTTCGGGGATGCCGTTGAATTTTCCTTTCTTCAAATTAACCTCGGCGCATTTCTCTAACCCTAACTCCATTTCAATCTCTTGAGTGTACTCTTTGAACATTTTTAGAGCTAGATGTAGTTTCTCTTGATTTCTAGCATAGATCTTGAGATCATCCATGTAAAATACATGAGTGACCTTATGCTTTCGGTTTCCAGGTTTGCCGCAGAGGTACCCTTCGGTATGGCGAAGTGCGAGAGATAGCGGCAATAATGTGAGGCAAAAGAGGAGAGAGCTCATGGTGTCGCCCTGAAACACACATCTCTGAAAGGTGATAATGTTAGTCATCACGCGATGTTTACCAGATGAGATAGTAAATCTGGTTTTCCAAAGTGGCATTAATCTCTCTATGTACCTCACGACGTGTGGATGAACCTTTAAGCTTTCCAACATACATATGATAAGTCTATGGGAGATTGAATCGAAAGCTATCTGCGAAAGTATCTGCGACGAACATGCTTGCCGTCCCAGTAGCACTCTATTCATTTGGAGTAGTTCCATGGACGAAGGACGAGCTCAGATCTCTTGATATCGGGTCCCGAGAGGTTATGCATGTGGACAAAAGCATGCACTTTAAGTTTTCTGTTCCACGACTTTACATATCACGCCGTCAAGGTAGTCGTGGAATACTGAATCTTGAATGTCTTTACAACAGGATTATTCTGGGTACATCACATATCGTCGCAAATGGACAAGACCCTCTTCTTAAAATGGTCAGGAAACACAAAGAAGTTCGAAGATGTTCGTTTTTGAATTTTCGGCACCAGCTGACAAAAACGTCACAGCCAAGGAGAAAGAAGAGAGTTATACCGGAAATGTTCTGTTAAGCTAATAGTCCTGATCATCGGTGCTTTTGGAGGTGCCAAGGTATCACTGTTTAATAGCATGAAAAGCATCCCTGCGGGTCAACAAAACGCTGAGACACTTGTGGGGAAAATTCAGAAGGCGGTCATCTTTGGGTCGCTCCGTGTCCTCAGGTTGCACGAGGCTTTTGCCGGATCATCGTGTTGAATTCGCCGCAGACTGTAACCACCTATCTCACGGTCGTGAGACGTGGTTACAGCTGAAATTTTACCGCGATTTCGCTCGGAGCTGGTGCAATTTCTCAGATTGAAGGTCTTGAAGTCTACTTTCGAAATCCGAGTGACGTAATCATCAAAACATCATGGCCGATCAAATATGGCCGCCAAAACCATGTGACCTGCACTTTTTGTTTACTAAATTGATTATAAAACAAGCATCATCAACCCTATTGAGGTCTGCAACGTTCCAAATGGAAGTTCTTGAACTATAACTTTAAAGCCCATATAGTACCCATTTTTTCGTTTCGGGCAAAATCCAATATGGCGGCCAAAACCACGTGGTAAGTGATCACTTTTGAAAAATCAATCGATTTCCAACACATTTGGTACCCGGGGGGTTTTAGGTTCGCTGATTACAAATCTAAGTTAAGATTAACAAAATTCAAGATGGCGGATCCAATATGGCGGCAAAGTGTTTAAAAATCAAGCGATTCCACCCAATTTGTTATACAAGGGTTTTCGGGGTTGCTGACTACGAATGCACATACACACCGATTTTCACAAAAGAGCACGGAGACTCCCTGTTGAGCTGGCAGCATTTTCCGGTGCTCTTTGTGAACAGCTGTGTGTATGCGCGCGCGTATGTGTGTGTGTGCGTACGTGCGAGATCAGGTCATTCAAGATAGTGGACGCAAGTTTCTATAACCAACCGATTTCAACAAAATTTGGTACCCCTGCGCTTTTGAGGGCACCGGTCACGAATCTTCAGTCATATGTGTTAAATTCAAGATGGCGGATCCAACTTGATGGACAACATTTATAAAAATCCTGTGATTTTCACTAAATCTGGTATACAGGAGTTTTCGGGGTCGCTGATTATGAATACGAGCTTGAATTGACAACTCAAGATGGCGGATCCAAGATGTATGTATGTATACCATTAAGCCATTTCCCTTTCGGGGTACCAAATTTGGTGAAAATCGATTAATTTTTCAAAAGTAACCACTTGCCACGTGGATTCGGCCACCATATTCGGAAACCATATGCGGAACGAAAAAATTGGTATTATATGAGCTTTGGAAGTAGAATTCAGGGCCGGTATTAGGGGGGGGGGGGCGATATTGTGCGCCGCACAGGGGCGCCAAAGGCGCCTCGGTTTTTAACACGATTTTTTATAGTTTTATAATACTTCTATTTCTATATTCATCTTATTAGAATCACATAGTAGACAAAACTTTTAGACTTTATGGACAGAGCGGCATAATTAAAACGCTACGTTCAAAAAAGCGCGCCCTGCGCATGAAAGAGCGTGCCAATTACGAGTATAAGTCATTATTCAACCGCATTATGTAGCTAGACCGTGGTCAATCGTGGTCTCCATTTACATTTACTCCTGAGGCTGTAAGATTTGTAATAAGTTTTCATTTCATATATGTATGTATTTTATATATGTTATGCGTATAGATATTTGTTATTTCTTTTATCTTTTTTATGAATAATATAAACTATAATTTCCTATTCTAAAGAGTATAACGAGGAGTAGAGCGCTGAACAAATGGAGGTTACGGTCTTATTTAGCCTAACCTAAAATCTAAAAGACTGTTTTTGTCTCCAATCATTTTAGCAATCTACGTAAGTTGTAGAAAGACATATATGTGAGAATTTTAGAAGACTAAATATGTGTTGTCCTTATATTGGTAGGCGCTGCTATGACCAGTCATGAAGGTAAAAATTAGTAAAACAACGTACAAATGGCAAAATGCTTTGAAGAAACCTGAGATTCATTGAATAATTTTTTGGAAATAATAGTTCAATACGTGTTCAACTTATTGTTGTAAATAAAGTTTTAGTGGATTTAAATCTTGATCACTAAGGTTATTTTGTGTATCTTATATTTTATTTTCACAAACTAAAAAACTGCTTTTTTCTTTGAATCAAGTAAATTTTTGCAATAAAGTTGATGTATAAATTAAAATGTTACAATTTTCAGAATTACATAAATTTGTGTGTAAAATTATTTTTCCTTTGGAAGAAAAATTAATTAATTAATTAATTAATTAATTTGGAAAGTTGCAGACCTCAATAGGATTGATGATGCTTGTTTTATAATCAATTTCATAAAAAAAAAGTGCAGGTCGCGTGGTTTTAGCGGCCATATTTGATCAGCCTTGATGTTTTGATAAGAAGGCCACTTGGATTTTAAAAGTAGACTTCAAGACCTTTCGATTGACCACGTATAGACCTTTATTGGACCAAACCAATTTTGGATTGTAGCGGGTCATTCTGTGTGAAAGAATGACTTTTATATGTATATAATTAAAAAAAAAAGAGTTAAGCAATCACCGCAGGGTTCCACTAAGAGCAACTGCCACCTAAAAAATGTCAATAGTCACCAGTAAAATCGCGGCAAATCACACCTATGGCCACGTCTTACAACCGTGAAATGGGTGTCCACAGGGTACGACGAAATCACAACGACAGGCCGGCGAAACCATCGTGTGTCTTGAGGACACGAAGCGACCCAAGGATGACAGCTTTCTGCATCCATCTTGCAAGTGCCTTGGCATATATATATATATATATATATATATATATATATAATTTTGCGATTTGGTTTTCATATAAAATCATAAATAAACCACGCCCGCATTTTATGTCAAGAAGTTCCCAGTAATAGGTGCAGAGCGTGTCATGCACACGCTGAGTACCTAGAACACATACTATCGGGGTGTCCGACCCACGCAGGAATAATGTATATCTATAGACATAATGCAGCCCTAAGAGTACTTTATTACCACCTTTGTCGCTCTTACGGTGTTGGTCGCGACCCTGCCCTGCCGAACGCTCCAAGGGATATAGAGTCAATTGTCCGAAACGAGAAGTGCCAGATTTTTTGGAACTACGATTTTCGGGCAGCAGTCTCCGTTGCGCACTCGAGGCCTGACATTGTTCTCCAAGACTTCGAGAAACGAACGATATTCGTGATTGAATTCTCGGCTCCGTCCGAATACAACATCACTGCAAAGGAGAAAGAAAAAGAGGAGAGGTATCAAGACCTTAAGAGAGAGCTGCAACGACTGTACCCAAAATATTCGGTACGATTAATTGTCCTTGTGATAGGTGCTCTCGGAGGTGCTAAATTATCACTGGTTCGTAACCTTAAAGCCATACCCGCGTGCAAAAATATGGGAGGAGAGGAGAAGAGGTATTAGGGTAAGAATAGGGAGAGACAGACTGTGGATAAGTGAGACAGTTGGGATATGGGATAAAGAAAGGGAGGGCTTAAAAGCAGGAGAATGGTCATAGGGTAGAAGGGGAGAAGAAGGGAGTAAGAAAGAGGAGGAAGTGATGGGGTTTGCAGAAGACACGAGGAAATGAAAGAGAGGAAAAGGGGAAGAGAGGGTGAAAAGGGGATAAAAGTAGCGTTCTGGAATGTGTCAGGATTAAAAAATAAGGATAGAGGTTTCTGGAAGGAGCTAAATAAATGGGACGTGATAATGATGAGCGAAACGTGGGTAAATGAGAAGGAATGGAAGGTTCTTCAAAGTGATGTACCAAAAGGCTACATTTTGACAATGCAGGAACATGAGAGGGGAAGGAGAATGGGAGGCATGGTGTCAGGGGTGAAGAAAGAATTGGTTATAAAACGGAAAGAAGGACATAATGAGCCAGATATGGAGGGTACTATAGTCAGGATAATAAAAGTGGGGAGAGTAAAAGTGGACGTGGTGTGCGTGTACAGAAGAAGAGGAGAAGAGGATGGGTGGAAAATAATAAAAAGATGGATGGAGGAAAAAAAGGAAGAGCTAGTGTTGATAGAGGGTGATCTAAACGCATGGACAGGGGAATTGGGGGGAGAAGTGTTTGATGAGGAAAATGAAACATTTATCAGGAAGTCGAAACACCGAGAAGTAGGCAGAGAACACAAAAAGGAGAGCCGTTCTGGACGGGAGGAGGAGTCAGGCAAGGTTGTCCACTTAGTCCGCTTTTATTTAGTATCCTGTTGTCAGACCTAGAAGAGAAGTTAGAAAGGAAGGGTAAGGGAGGCGCGATCCTGGGTAATAGTAAAATATACTCTCTCGCGTATGCGGACGATATAGTTTTGTTAGCGGAAGAGGAAGGAGGATTGAAGCTAATGATGAGAGTTTTCGAAGACTACGTGAGAGAGAAGGATCTAACGGTAAATGTAGGAAAAACCAAAATAGTTTATTTCAGAAATAGGAAAAGTAAATTAGAATATGAATGGAAGATGAGTGGCGAGATTGTAGAACTAGTCGAGGAGTTCTGCTACCTAGGTTTTTGGTTTGAATCTGGAAGTAAGAGAAGATTCAAGGATGACTGGAAGACGAGAGTTTGGATGCTTGACGTGTTGGTATGGTCAGTAATGAGCTATGGAGTAGAGATTTGGGGATGGAGGGAATGCAAAGGGATAGAAAGTGCACAGGAAAGGTTCTTGAGATGGGTAATGGGAGTGAGTTGGAGTTGCCCAGGGTATATGTTGAGAGAAGAACTAAGTAGAGAGAAAATGGTAATAACGCAACTAAAAAGTGCGTGGAATTTCGAAGAGAAGCTAAAAAGGGGGAGGGGAGTAAGATAGCGCAAGCATGTCTGAGGGAAATCCACATTAGAGAGGAGAGGGGCAACATGGAGCGATCGAAATGGAAGAAGGACAGAATGCAGATGAAAAGAAAAAGTGGGTTAGGAGAGGCAAACAGAGAGTGGCAGCAGGTAGGGCAGGACATGATAGTAGAATTTTGAATCGATTCAGAATCAGTCACTCGTCAAAATATTTTTCAGAAATATGTGGGAATCAGCTTGATTCGGTAGAATCTCAGAGATCGATGCTGAAAGTTTGAAGCATGCGTTCATCAGTAAGATCCTCAGAAGAAACACCGGGAATCAGTGAGAATCGTCAATGATCACTCGGAATCGCTACGATTCCGTGCAGACTTGGGCGAGTCAGCTTGAGTTAGCTTGGGATCAACGCGTTGAAACACGTCAAGTGCGCAGTGTCGCACTTGTCGTTTACCTACTAAGTTGAATGGAAATAGTTCAAATCTATAACGTGAATACCTGTAAATTATTCAATGTTAAAAAATATTAAGAATGCCATTCAATCTCAAATTCCTGAACTACAGTTCCATTTCTGAAATTGTTAATTAGTTTTTATTCACAGAAATTTTTTGTCAACAAATATTAATTTCAAACGCTGTTCATTCTGTATTGTTTAAGGCGCGCAACTGTTGTTTCTATTTTTAATGCTATTTTTCACGAATAAAACAAAAACTACGCATCCTATCGAAAAGTGATCCATAACGAATTTGTATATCTTTTTTACATGAACAATTTTTCATTCCTTATTTTTTTTCATATCTTCTATATTTTGACCGCAAAATGGAATTTTTTATTATTTTTTTGGCGATAAAAATTTGAATTTTCGATTTTTCGAAAAAAATTGAGAAAAGTCTCATAACGGTATTGTAGGGTGTTTAAAAAGAAACATTTTTCTTTTCGTGAATTTTTTTCTCATCGTGCGTTGTTTGGCTTAAAATGTTCATTTTCGTTTGTTTTTTGGAATATTGTAAATGCTATAACTCCAGTAATTTTTGTTTAATCAAAAAAATTCATTGGGATAAATTGTTTACCTTTTCGACTACTACAAATATCCGTACATAGAATTTTCAAATTTGAAAAAAGTGGTGTCAACAATTTTGAAAAAGCGCTCATTTTTGAATTTCCATCCAAAATGGCTGGCTAACGAACTTGACCTTCATTTTAGGATACTTGAAGAGTATAAAAAAGCCCAATCCAATCTGTCAATTCTTTCGAAAGTTATCGTGCTAACAGACTAAAAATCTACATACATACACACCCACAAACACACCCGCATACACACCCACATGCAGACAGACCCATTCACGAAAACCTGTTTTTTGGGTTCAGAACGTCTCAAAACGTGGAGATTTGACAAAAACGGAGGGGGGGGGGTCAAATTTTACACAAATCTAATACCTTCTCTGATGAGAATGTAAAAAGTTGAAATCAAACTTATTTTAAATTTCATGATATATTATGTGACATGAAGTTCGTGATACTTCAATTGAATGGTTAGATTTTTCTTTTAAAAATTTGTAAAATTCCCAGTCACAAAATAAATTCACTGTATTTTCCCACTTTTTCCTAGTCTCCAAAAAATTCCCGGTTATTTCTGGGTTTCCCCGGTTTCCCAGTCCAGCAGGCCACCCTGAGAAATACATGCAATTAAACATGTTATATAATCGGGCTAGAAATAGCCCCCCCCCCCCCCATAACAGATCGTAACGAAACACGAACCCCGTCCTCCCACTTTTAATGCTACGTAATATGTAAACGCTCCCCTAGTGTGGTCGAGAAACGAAGGAATCGATGAAGAATCAACGAAGAATCAGCTGGACTCAGGCGGACCGTGCGATCTTCTGAGTTTGGATTCGATTCTCTTCTTTTCTTACGCTCAGAATCAAACCGGATTATGCTTCATGTGTGGAATCACAGGAATCGTGATCTAATTGACGGAATAATTATGCTCACGTAGAATCGATTCTAGAGTGGACGGCCCCTCGGATACAACATTTTATTGATCTAAGAGAATACTTCTTACCTCAAGAAAATGTACTAGATTAAAGAAACTTGGTGTTCTTCGTTTAGGTACATTTTCTTGAGACAAGACAAAAGTTTTTGGATTATAAAAGTATTGTATCATCTGTATTCGTACCACTATTTTCTTCTTGCTGCAATGCTTTCTTTTCCGTGTACTGTACTTGTATTAAACTGCTATCACTTAAAGCGAATTTTGAAGAAAGTTTCACCCGTACGTTGCAATTTAATTATGAATAACAAATCATTCGACGAATTTTAGATTATTACTTTAATGGCGAATCTTTGATAAGATTCAAAGAAATAAAAGCACTTTGAGTTTTCAAGCAGGGTGCTATAACTGACCTGTATATTAAATGCACTGCACCAACCTGTACATTACATTTCAGTGGCAATAGTGCACATTTGCTTCACATATACTATGTATATTAAACCTGACACAGATTTTTCTAAAGTTTTCAAAAGAATTCACGCTACACATTAGAGGAAAAAACCCACATATGAAAATGGAAAGAGAAGAACCGGATGTCGTTCAGTTAAGTATAGGCGTTGCATTTGCGTATTTATACGAACATGTCTTCTCTATTGGCCCCGCCTCTGTATTAACCTTCCTCCAATTCCCTCACAGTACTCTACTCCTTCCCACCTAGCCTATCACAGAGACCAGTCTCCTTCGATTCTTATAATAAATAGTGTAATAATTATATATATATAATATATATATATATATATATATCACGAACAACGTTGGCACTATTATAAACAAAGTTGATCGAGGGGTTTGTGCTGATAATTGTGCATTTCAATTCAGTTTTTCAGATAGATGAAAAAAAAGTCTTTCGGATCAATGAAAATTTCTTCGATTCAAAGAAATGTCAGAGCAGAATGTGCACACAGGAAAAAGAACCTTACATTTAACTGAAAACCAAGTTCAATCTACTGATCTTCCAAGTACGTATATGGACAACACGACAGTTCAGTAAATTTTACAATCATATACAACTAAATATGACTATCATTGATGGTTACCAGTACCGACTCTCAAGTGCTGTTGACCTGCGGATCAGTACACTGAGAAAAAAATTTTGGATCCAAAGAAATGCATTTCTTTGATTGCATTTATTTGAGCCAAAAGAATCGTTTACTTAATTGTACTGAATATTGTTTAAAAGCAACAAACTCGTGCATTGATCCAAAGAAATCATTTCTTTGGGCGACATTTCTTCAAAATAAAGAAATATTTCTTGGCCTGAGAATATGAGATAATTAACTCAAGGAATTGATATCTTTAAAACTAAGTACCTAGTTTCCTTGAATCTTGCTTTTGCATCCAAAGAAATATTTTTTTAGTTCAATGATTTTGAGCCCTTGAATTAAAAAATATTTTATTTGATATAAGTGACTCATCGATGCATGAAACAAATATTTTGATTTCTTTGAATCAAAGAAATATTGACATAAATGAAAGCAATATTAATTAGGTGAAAGCGATATTTCTTTCATATAAGGGGATTGATACTGTTGTTCTAAAAGAACGTGTCATTGGTCGAATGAAGTAATTTGCTCACTTAAGTGATAATTTATTTACTTGGAAGATAAGTTTCTTTTAATAAATAGCGTGAAGCGATTTATCTCCAATAAATATTCCCTTCAAGTGAAGAAATATATTTTTGAAATAACTTCATACACCATTCAGACGAAAAAAGATTTTAGTAAAATTTCGTGTTTGTACCGAGTAGTGCAGAACTATGCCGGTTTAGATATAATCTGAAATATGTGGTGGCTGGTGTTTATCGGTCTTCCTATGCATTGGTCAGTTGGTCTTGCTTGAAATTCCTTTTCCTACTCCGCGTAAATGAAAATAAATATATTATTGTAAATTATAATCATAATAATTGCATTGCATTTTTCTTCAATGAATGGGCCTGCTTAATTATTATACTTCAACTATTCAAAGTTTTTAAACAACAGGCTAACTTTCTGTTTGAGTAAATTGTTCTTTGAATTAATTAATATTTTCTCAACTTTGTTGCGTCTTTCTTTCAATCAATATGCCGCATCTCAGAAACAAATGAATATTTATTTCCGTTGAAAAAAATTTCTTCGTTGCAGAGAAATGTTTAGTTTGCCCAAAAATACGCTTATTTGAATCAATGAATCATATATTTGGTCCAAAAAAACGTTTTACTCAGTCCGAGTCACATTTATTTGTATGTAATAATTATCTTCTTGAACTGACACCATACTTCTTTACATTACGGAACTCAACTATCATATCAAATATTTATTTATTACAGTCAATAACAAATCTATTTCGCTCAACGAATACTTTACAGTGTCAAGTAAATATTTCTATGCTCACCGAAAAAACGATATTCTAATATTAAGAGTGTCATATTCTTACACGCATATTCTTAGTAATATTCTTAATGAAGTAAGGGAAATTCTCAATTTAAGAGTATCTTCTAACCAAAGGACGAAATGCGCCTTGATCTGTCGAAACGTTTCTTTTGTTTTGTGTGACGTGCTTTTCAATCAGTTTTTCGAATTCGTAATAAGTGAGGAGCTCGAAAAAATGCAACCAATTCTAAGGATAAATCGCGTGTGCACTTCCATCTGCTTCTCTTTACAGAAAAAGTTAGAGTGAGAAAGGTCTGATTTGACAGTGAGGTTGAATACCGTTGTGCCACACCGAGACATAACCTCTCTACATTATTTATTCGTTGACGTGTGACATCAAACTTTTCTCACCTTAACGTTCTCTGCGAAGGGAAAGAAATAGAGTTAGAGATGTGCACATGCGATTTATCCTCAAAATTGGTTGCATTTCTTTGAGCTCGTCATTTATTATACAATTACAGCGACAGATTTCGGATGCAACTATATTCTTAAACTTAGTGGGGAATTCTTACAATTAGACAAGCATATATATTCTTAAGGTAAGAGGGCCTCCATCGCATATCAAGAATATATTCTTGGCGCCTATTTAGGTTGCAAATATTCTTAAACTTAGTGGGAAATTATTAAAATTAGAATATCGTTTTTTCGGTGCTTCAAGCATAACGTTCCTCAGATCCAAACAAAAGATTTCTTCAATCTGAAGAAATATTTCTTCAGCCATATTCTGCTCTACCATTTCTTTGAATCAAAGAAATTTCCTTTGATTCAAATTTTTTTTTCCAGTGTAGATTTTACGGGTCCAGTCGCTAGTCTGCACTGTTCCTCGAGTTGCAATTGCGACTTATCACGTCACTTTGACGGATAATATAAACAGATCTAACTTATGTTGACGGTACACTGTAAAAAATGTTTTAGCTGCCCCACCTAGAAGTTTAGCTGGATTTCGCCTTCTAAGAGAATATAGCTGTATTACCTAAATGTCTAGCTACGTTACCTAAGTATCTAGCTGAATTAGCTAAATTTTGCCACCTACAAATTATCTGGATACATCAGCTAAATAATTTCTAGATGACAAAACTAGCTAAAACAGCTAGATATTTAGGTCACACAGCTATATTTTCTTAGAAGACGAAATCAAGCTAAACTTCTAGCTGGGACACGCTATACTCTTCGTTAGAAACATCGACTCACTAATCCGCCATGCATTCTCTTTCTATCTTTGTCTGCCGCGATCTCTCTCTAGCCAACTCTAGCGTTACGAAAATACTCGGGCATGCACAAACAAAGCTCTTTTTTGAACTTTACGTCACGTCGTGCTAACTTAACCCTATTTTGTAACTCATCCAACGCACCGCCAGGCGCCGCTCAAAAAGCTTACTTTTGCGTTTGTCTATGGAGACATGAAAACACGCCATTTTTATGATTGCGTTCTAAAAAATACTTTTCATCATACCTCCACAGAAAATTCGACTTTCGATGCCTGTGAAGCGGGTCGAAAATCGAATTTTCAAACGTAGGGAAGGAAGTGACATATCAATGTAAATGGCGGTGTGACACATTGATCTGTCACTTTCGTCCCTAGGGTTGAAAATTCGATTGTCGTCCCGCTTCACAGGCATCTCAAGGCGAATTTTCGATTATCGATATGATGAAAAATTGTATGCATGACTCGGACCGAGACAACGATATCACTCGTGTGATAGCAGCCCTCGCTTCGCTCGTTCAGCTAACTTCACACTTTTGGAATCGCTGCCTTTCGACCCTCGTCCCGCAATATCCCGTGCAGAAAATGCCCTAATATTCCCTACATTAAACAGGGAACTGGACAGGTGTGTTCTAAGGGGTAACCTGACTAGAAAATACTATGCATGCTCTTGTCAGGGGTTGGTAGGGTTGTCTCTGTTCACCGAGAAAACGATATTCTACTATTAAGAGTGTCATATTCTTACACGCATATTCTTAGCAATATTCTTAATGAAGTAAGCGAAATTCTCAATTTAAGAGTATCTTCTAACCAAAGGACGAAGTGCGCCTTGATCTGTCCAAACGTTTCTTTTAATGTTTTGTGCGACGTGCTTTTCGATCAGTTTTTCGAATTCGTGATAAGTGAGAAGCTCGAAGAAATGCAACCAATTCTAAGGATAAATCGCGTGTGCACATCCATCTGCTTCTCTTTACAGAAAAAGTTAGAGTGAGAAAGGTCTGATGTGACAGTGAGGTTGAATACCGTTGTACCACACCGAGATATATCCTCTCTACATTATTTATTCGTTGGCGTGTGACATCAAACTTTTCTCACCTTAACGTTCTCTGCGAAGGGAAAGAGATAGAGTTAGAGATGTGCATACATGCGATTTATCCTCACAATTGGTTGCATTTCTTCGAGCTCGTCACTTATTATACAATTACTGCGACAGATTTCGGATGCAACTATATTCTTAAACCTAGTGGGGAATTCTTACAATTAGGCAAGCATACATATTCTTAAGGTAAGAGGGCCTCCATCGTACATTAAGAGTATATTCTTGACGCCTATTTAGGTTTCAAATATTCTTAAACTTAGTGGGAAATTATTAAAATTAGAATATCGTTTTTTCGGTGTTTGCTTTCTAGAGACTCACAGGGAAGTTTAGAAAGGTATTTTCCTAGATTTGTCAATATCTTATGCTCCAAAACTTTGAAGCTTCGTAAGGTTGGTGGCTATAAGTCTCTTATTATTGGTTTCGGTGAATTAAAATAAACGAAGTAAATTATAATTTACGGTTGAATCGTGGAGAGAAAAAGGACATTAAACGAAACAAGGAGCAAAAGATTCAGAATAAAAAAAAAAATACGCACTGACCATTCGTTAATAGTGGACGAAAGTAACAAATGAGAAGGTGAAAGTGAGGTTATAAATGTTCAGGATGACACTCGTGAACGTATATATTCTAAAAATAATAAATTTCCGAAAAGTGAGGTATGTGAAAGAAAACAGAAGTGTAGAAGTATATAAAAGTTCAGTTACATTATGTAAAAATAATGTAGACTGTGTTTCTAAATGAGAAATTATTTGTATTTCCTAACCTCACATTTTTTTATTTACCGTCAAATCAACTAATATATTATATTCAATTTTCTAATCTTTGTATAAATAATCATGCAAAACAAACATCTAACATATCAGGTTTAGTTTATTGTAATATATAATCAATTATTTTGGAGTAAGTATCATGTACAATTTTTAATTTATCAATGGTTTTAATAATACGTTCAATCAATAAGTTTTACATTTCCAGATTCCAGCTACAAAGAATCAGATGGCGAACAACTAGTTCTTGTTTATTGTGTTTCGAGGCTTGTAAAATAATGATTGTTTTTTTTATAGTTACAGATTGCATCTCTGTATTTTCAACATGAAATCTCGAAAATCATAACGTTACCACATAACCTATAATCAAACATAAGGATTAATAGGGAAATAGAGCAAGGGTCTAGAAGGAACCTTACTATTTAGTCGGGTAATAGAAAGGCACCCTCGCTCGAATGAGGCGAATGTGTCTAGGCTAGCGTCTTTTCTGCAAAGCGTGACGTTCTTTTCGGGTCCTTTCCAGATTTCCCGTTCAGCGCCGTAATAAAGTTAGGGCAATACGTCTAGCACCCTATCAAAACCGAGTCGCTTTTTCTGCACGGGATACTATTGTCCAACACTCTTGATGGAAATGCGGCTGAGGAGGTGTCGAGAGACGACGAAGTTGTCGATTTCTCAACTGATGACGTCACAGTAGTCGAAGTGAGTACTTTTCTCACTGGTCGGAAAAGTAAACACTTCGTCGTCTCGAGACGAGCCTCTATTGTTTAAGAATTTGAATAGTTAAAGCACAAGCATTAAGCAGGCCCGTTAATTGAACAAATATTTTATACATTTTTAAAGATTATAATTTATAATTATATATTTATTACCATTTTCACGCAGTAGACAAGTTCCAAGCACAAACAATTCTCAGGGAGATCGATAAACATCAATCACCATATTTGAATAGGAATCTGGATTGTCATCGGAGATTGTAATTATCGATCCGTTGAGAAATCCAATAATAATAATAATAATAATCACCATATTTCTTAGTTTATATCTATGGTGAAAATGTATGGCTAACTCAAAGACTTGAGAATCAATTTCCATTTTGCGACCATAAACTCGGCGCAACTGGCGGCATATGTTCTAAACTACTTGGTACAAATAAAGAATTTTACCTAAATATGTTTTCGAACGAATGGTGTAAGAAGTTATTTCAAGAATATATATCTTCGCTTGAAGGAAATGTTCATTCGACATGAAGCACTTCAGTCTATTTATCAAATGAAACATGTCTTCCATGCAAATAAATTATTACTCAAGTGAATAAATTACTTCATTCGACAAATGAAATGTTCTATTGGAATAATAGTACCATCTCTTTCACTTAATTAATATTGCTTTTAGTTATCTCAATATTTCTTCGATTCGAAGAAACCAAAATATTTGTTCCACGCATCGATAAATTACTTATTTCAAATAGAATGTTGTTTTAATTCAAAGGCTTAAAAACATTTAACTGAAGAAATATTTCTTCGGATAGGAAAACGAGATTCAAGGAAACTAGGTTCTTAGTTTTGAAGATATCAATTCCTTGAGTTAATTATCTGTTAATTCGCAGTTCACATTTCATTAATAAACTTTTGTACTAAATCTAAAAATATACAGGGTGTGCAAAAAGTAGAGAAACACTCAAATAATTTTCCAGGTCAAATATTGTTCAAAAAGGTCAAGGTCATTCTTGAAGTAACTTTTAACAAGGAATACCGTGGTGACATTGAATTTGACCCTGAGCTTGATCTTCAAGGTTATTTCAACGTCAATTTTTTTTAAAGTGGGAACTCCTATTTTTGACAACGGCAATCGAAAGAGCAGGAAATTGTACGTCCAAGTATGTACTCATTCATGGTCAAGGGTGATCTGGAACTTCAGCTGAAGGTTTTTAGGCTTGAGCAAGGTATGGGGCGGGTGCAATCTGTACTGCTGCGGCTCAGGAGTTGACGACAAACGTCGAGGTTATTCTTGGAATAACTTTTAACGAGGAATCCCGTGGTGAGCTCGAAGTTGACCTAGTGCTTAACCTTAAAGGTTATTTCAAGGTCAACGTTGTTTTTTTTTAAAATTGGGAACCCCTATTTTTGAAAACGGCAATCGGAAGAGCGGGAAATTTTGCGTCCAAACATGTGCTCAGGTCATGAGTCAAGGATGACCTTGAACTTCAGCTGCAGGTTTTTAGGCTTGACCCAGGTATGGGTCGGGTCCAATCTGTATTGCTTCGGCTCAGTTGTTAACGAAAAAAGTCGAGGTCATTCTTGGAGTAACCTTTAACGAGGAATCCAGTGGTGACCTTAAATTTGACCCTTAAGGTCAAGAAAAATTTCAATTACAAAAAATTTTCTTATTAAAAAAAAATGAAATAAAAATCTAAAAAAATGTGCGTATTGAATATTAGTTATGCTAGCATTAGACCCACGAATAATAAAAAAGTCGATCGAAGTATAGTTTCATTTTTCTTCACAAAAAATTTGATGAAATAATGAATAAATGAATAAAAATTAAAGAATTGAATAGTTACAATTTTAAGCTTCGTTATAAATCATGAGTGCAATAGTTTACATGTAAAAATGAGGTAGAACTTTTACGTAAAAATACCAGATTACAATTTCATTTTTTTTAAACGTTTATCTGCGTTATAAGTTTAACCTTCTTGATTCTGATTGAAATTTGAGTAAGGGCTAGTCCGTAAAGGTTGGTAGAACTCCAATTGCACTCTCGAGCGGTCAAAATGCAGTTAGTAGGTTCAATAATCTCGGTATTTTCAGAGATCTACCTAGATCAGGCAGACCAAGGTCAGCAACAAATAAGGAGAAGTCACTAGATGTTTTGTCATCATTTACTGAAAATCCGAATAATTCCATCCGCAGAGCTGCTCAAGAGCATGACATAAGTTAATCGTCTGTATACAACGCACTAAAAAGAGGGAAATTCCATTCATTTAAAGTAAAACTGGTTCACAAGTTGAATGAAGACGATTTCGATCGTCGCGTTGAGTTTTCTGAAGACATGATGGCACGCATAGTTGAAGATCCTAACTTTCCATCAAACATAGCTTTTTCAGATGAAGCAACTTTTCAAATTGATGGAACTTTGAATGGACATAATTGCAGATATTGGGCAGATGAAAATCCTCACTGGATGCGAGAAGATAAATCGCAGTATCCGCAGAAATTAAATGTTTGGGCTGGAATACTTAACAATAGAATTATAGGACCATTTTTCATTGATGGTAACTCTAATGCACCAAACTATGAAGCTATGCTTCGACATTTAATAGTTCCGGCAATCAGCGAAATAGCCGGAGGCGACGTTGAAGACATATGGTTTCAGCAGGACGGCGCAGCTGCTCACAATGAACGAGACGTTCGCGCATACTTAGTTGAGATATTTGTTGCTCGGTGGATAGGACGGAGGGGCACAATTGAATGGCCCAGCTAGGTCACCAGATTTGACGCCTCTAGGTTATTTTTATCGTGGGTTATCTGAAGGATCGGGTGTTCAAAACAAAACCCCAAAATTTAGATGAATTACGGCAAAGGATCATAGATGAGTCCGCTCTCATTTTCATTGAAATGATCCAAAATGCTATTCATGCTTTTCATCATCGATTAGCTTACTATCAAGAGGTGACGGAGAACAATTCGAGCACTTAAAATAAGATGTTGTGCTGATTAATTTCTAATAATCAAATGTGAGAGGCGAGGGGACTCACTTAAATCTAGCACCCCGATCGTGAGAGGTGAGGGAACTCACGTAGATCAAGCACCCCGATCGTGAGAGGCAGGGGGACTCACGTAAATCAAGCACCCCAAAGGAAGCAGATTTTACAACGTCCACGTCATTGTTCCTGGGTAATGCTAAATGTAAAAAATTGACCTGCAAATGACCTTGAAGGTCTAGCTCAAAGTCAAATTCAAGGTCACCGCTGGATTTCTCGTTGAAAGTTACTCCAAGAATGACCTCGACCTTTTTCGTAAACACCTCAGCCGAAACAGTACATATTGGACCCGACTCATGCCTGGGTCAAGCCTAAAAACCTTCAGCTGAAGCTCAAGGTCATCCTCGGCCAATGAACTGAGTACAGGTTTGGACGTAAAGTTTCCCGCTCTTTCGATTGCTTTTGTCAAAAATAGAGGTTCCCACTTTAAAAAAATAAATAATAAAGTTGATCTTAGAATAACCTTGAAGGTCAAGCTCAAGGTCAAATTCAAGGATACTACTGGATTCCTCGTTAAAAGTTACTCCAAGAATGATTTCGACGTTTTTCGTAAAAACTTGGACCGCAGCAGTACAGATTGGACCCGCCTCATACCTGGGTCAAGCCTAATAACCTCCAGCTGAATTTCAAGGTCACCCTTGAACCATAACCTGAGTACATGTTTAGACGTAAAATTTCCCGTTCTTTCGATTGGCGTTGTCAAAAATAGGGGTTCCCAATTTAAAAAACAAAGTTGGCCCTGAAATAACCTTGAAGGTCAAGGTCAGGGTCGAATTCAAGGTCACCACTGGATTCCTCGTTAAAAGTTACTCCAAGAATTACCTTGAGCTTTTTGCAAAATATTTTACCTGGAAAATTATTTAAGGGTTTCGTTACTTTTTGGACACCCTGTATACAGCATTTATGTGAAGTGCATTGTGTTGTTTATGTGTTTACCTTATTTCTGATATCAACATCCCAATTTCTTACAACTTTATCTCTATTTTATATATGCTGTTTTAAGCCAATGCCAACTTCAAGTAAACGGTTTTATGATTCAAATAAATTCATTTCTTTGGATCCAAGAGTTTTTTTTCAGTGTATATATTCTTCCTAGAAATTGTAAAGTTACCAACCCATTTGGGAAATCTATAAGTTGTGGCATTTTCACGAAGAAAGCTGGAAAATCGCCAACAGTTGGTAAAATAACCGTCCGAAGTAGTAAATATCCTATAAATGGGAAATTTTCAATAAACGGTAGAATAGAAGCGTTCTCTAGAACATGTTTCGTAAAATTCCGAAAGAAATTTCTAACAGTATATTTTTTTAAAATCTTATTTTCAAATATATTAAATAGTAGTTTGTAACGCACCGTCACCATCATCCAGTACGCCGGCGCGTCGCGCGGAGACAGGCTTTATACCTAACCGCGCGACACAGAAACGGCAGTTCGCCGGGTGCGATGAACCGAGCACCATCGGGGAGCTCTCACCCAGTGCAACTCCCCTGGTCGCCATACCCTCCCAGTAGACGACCAGACCACCTCCCCCGCCTCCTAGTGCGATCCCTCCTGCTGCCAGGGACCGAATCGCTCGGTGGTCGACAGGCGCTCCTGTGGTCACCCAGCGAGGTCAGGGTGCGTCGGCGTCAGGTAATCCTGACCGGCCTACCCGCGGTAACCCACCTGTACCTCCTGTTCCTCGGGACCGACTCGCTCGGTGGTCGACAGGCGCTCCTGTGGTCACCCGGCGAGATCAGGGTACGTCGGCGTCAGGTAATCCTGACCGGCCTACCCGCATAACTCACCTGTACCCCCCGTTCCTCGAGACCGACCTACTCAGTGGTCGACAGGCGCTCCTGTGGTCACCCAGAGAGGCCAGGGCACGTCGGCGTCAGGTAACCCTGACCGACCTACCCGCGGTTAACAGCCCAACCCATCGTACAAACCTCCGGACGAAGGCCCGTGCCTGTGCAACAGAGGCCAGGCCACCCTCTCCTCCTGAACCTGACCTGAACCGACCGCGGAGAGGGAGTCCTGGTCCGCAACAACCCCGGCCGCTGAGTTACGCGATTATACTTTATCCTCCCGTCTGATTTCAGAGTACGACGCAGGGGTAATTCTCCGACCTCCACTTCGGTCCGCGAGCCGCCAACGTCCTCCGGGACGCGCACACCAAACCAGCTCTCTTGCGTACCTAGGATAAGTTACACTTCACAAATCACTCCGTCCAGTATTGTCAGCCGCGAGACACACTACACCTACACTTAATAATGTCAAAGCGATCACACACCTACACGCCACCACACTCACACACAACACTCATACTTAGCTATAACTAGCAATGTAGCATATAGGAAGAATATAGTGGTCAGTATTTTCTTTAAACCGCCATTTTGTCACTCATAAAGCCTGTCCCAAATCCTTAACCCTGGTAAGACTGATGCATCCAGCGGGACAATATACAGGTAGAGTAGGACGAAACGTTACAAGTTCATTCAGATAAATTTGTCCGTAAGCTTAACCATACCTCATGCAGCTAGGACTAAACGCACGGACTGTCCGTATGTTTAACCCGGTCATATAGCTGAAGGCACGGACAGTCTGGATAGACTCTTATCATAATTTGAACATTATTTCAGCTCGCAGTCCTATCATATCATAGCTGTCAGGCAGCCTCAGGGGTGCTGTAGTAGCAGTGAGTCCATATCAACTCATCCGTCAACTGAATTCCTTTTTATTGAGATTAGGTCTACACAAGATAGTGCTTCATTGGTAGGTGTTAATTATAAACGTCCCTTTGGAAATGACCTACAGTCAGAAATCTTTGCACAAATTCCGGATTACAACATTATCCTCACAGGTAATTAATAATCTAGACTCAGCTCAATCAAACACAGTCTCAATAAAACTCAATAGTTAACCATACCTCCACACATCACACAGACCGATCTAGTTCACCGGTACATTTCATGATGATGGATGTTCTTGAGAAGGTTTTTTCCTATATTTCCAGCATCCCATTTCCTTCCTATCCATCCATGACCTTATTGATATTAATTGTAAATTTACCAATAATTTTACTCCTAGCACCTTCCAGAACCCTATACTACTGGACTTCATTTTTGATCTCAGCTTTTGATTTGCACCTCTTCACGTTCCTCAATTTGTGAAAAAATCTTGCCCCTGAATCTCCTCTGATATCAGGATAGTAAACGTGATAATAAACGTAGACTGGCAAATGAACGAAAAATACGGTGATCAAAGCCAATTTTGGAAGATCAGGATTCTTGTACAAACCAAAATCCGTGACGCCTATAATCAATATAACTTTACCTTGCCAAATAAGGTCAAATTGGGATTGATCCAAAGATTTTCGCACTATCTTCATTCTAAATGCAATCACTGAACCAATAAAACAAACTGTTTATCGCCAGTTACCGGATTAAGTAAACTCCAAGAATCTTATTGATCCCCTACAGTCGGCCGGTCGCGGTCGCCTTAATTCGCAGACGGTTGATATGTTCATCCCAAACGATCGAATTGGCCATCTTATTATTCTAGGTCCAAAAAACTCAGTTAAAATGTAGCTACATAAAGGATCCCGCACAAAATGTATGGAAAAGGCCTTTCGACCAAAGTCGAGCCTAGTTAGATTTTCACATTCTCATCCTATAATCAGAACGTATTAGATTTGTGTAAAATTTGACCCCCCCCCCCCCCCCTCTCCGTTTTGGTCAAATTTACACGTTTTGAGACCCACTGAACCCAAAAAAACAGGTTTTTACAAAATGTCTGTCTGTCTGTTAGTCTGTTAGTCTGTAGAGTTTTAGATTGTTGGCACGATAGAAACTCAGGATAGAAACTGTGTTGAGCAATGGTTTGTTTCACACTGGACAAGCGCATCGCCGAAACGCTGACAAAAAGTCTAACCTGACGCTTTCGGCAGTTTTCACCATACGTCTCCACACTGGGACAAAAATGCACAGTAGGACCAAACGCATATTTTTCATTCAAAAAAGTCTACAGACTTAAATTTTGCCCCAATTCGCCATTTTTATTTGTTAATTAAAGAGTGCTAATTTTCGAAGAGCACCTTGGTCATAGATATTTTGAATTCTCATTCGTTTATTTATTATATGTTTACTCAAAGTATGAGAAAATCGACATTTTTCACATTATTATTATTTACTCTTCAACAATGGTTTGCATATAATAGAAATCATCTTGAATCAACGCAAGAGTATTCCCAGAATACAAATAATTTGCTTATTGTATGTTTTAATTATTATAAACAAATTAAATTAACGAACAGCCAAATATTGTAACTGAGGTTGAAAAACATTTGTTCTTAGCTAAAAATGCTTTAAATTATTGTAAGAGTGATTGTTAGCCAGTGGTTTTTTCAATTGCGGATTTCCTTTCATCATCTGAATAGATGCAGATGTTCTTAAAAGTAATATGCGGTCAATTATATTTGTGAAAATACAACCAAAATGTAAAGCAGTTATAGTGCAAAAAAAATTATTTTCCAGGACAAATTGCCGAAGCTTTATGTTTATTTATTTCTATTGTATACAAGATTAACAATTTTTTCATCATAACAAATATAATTGAATCTATGTCATTTTCAAGAATATCTGTATCAATTCAGATGATGAAGGAAAATCCGAAATTGAAAAACTAATAATTCCAACATTTTTTACAAAAATGGTTTATAAATATTATAATTGTTAATGTTCTCTAGGAATTGTTACTGACAATCACTCTCACAATAATTTAAACAATTTCCAGGTAAGAAATTTTTTTTCAATAGAAAATGCAATATTTCTTAAATATATGAAAACTCTTGATATTTGAAATTAAATAATAACAATAAATAATAAAAATGGCTTATTGTTGATTTTATATAGAAATAGTGACTGCAAATCTCTCTCACAAAAATTTTAAGCAGTTTTGGTGCAAAAAATTATTTCTCAGGCCAAAGTGCCAAAGTTTTATATTTATTTATTTCATTTGTTTTAAAAATTAACAATAATTGTTGTATTTTCACAAATTTAACTGAACATATATTATTTTCAAAAATATCTGCATCAATTCAGATGATAAAAGGAAAACCGCAATTGAAAAAACTACACATTCCAAATTTGTGCGAAAAATGGTTTATAACAATTCTAATTGTTGATTATTTATGGATATTCTGACTAATAATCACTCTCACAATGATTTGAAGCATGTTGAGCTAAGAACAAATGTTTTTCAACCACAATTACGATATTTATCTGTTTGTTAATTTAATTTGTTTATAATAATTAAAACATACAATAATCAAATTATTTGTATTCTGGGAGTGGTAAGAGTGTGTCATCTATTGGTAACTTTCTGGTCGATTTTGTTGTAAAAACGGTTATTATTGTATCACACTAAACTGAGCAGATAATTGTTCGGGATGTTTGTTCACATTCCAGTCATGTAATGCCTGTCAGATGTGGCAGCGACTTACGGTAAAACCCGAAAAAATATGTATAAATAAAAGGACTGGAAGTCTTTGGGTAGCAGAGCACATTTACAGTCAAAGACCGAAAAACGAAGATGTAACCAGTTAATATAAAAGTATATGGTACGCAGGTAGGCAAAGGTGGGTAGGCAGATCGTGAAGAGACAGTACAAAAGGTGGCAGCCACGTGTTTGGAAACGGAATATTTTCGTAGGATAAAGAATCTGCACAAATTTTCACCGGAAAAAATCACAAATTTGTCAGTTTCCACGAAGAAAAAAAAGTAATTAAATTACTTCTGAACTCAATATTTTCTATAATAAATAATTACTCAAGATGCAAACATATTCGTGGTCGAGAATTACCTCATGTTTCTGATGCTGCCAAAATTCTTGAACAAGAAAATTTGAATTTTCAATTTGTCAATAGCATTTTCTACGTTCCATACAAAAACGGTGATTTTTATCAAAAAACGGTTACATATGGGATGTTGTAGGTTTTTTGTAGATAAACCCTTATTCTTCTAACACTGTTTTTTTATCTCGCATAGTTCTTCCATGAAGTTGAATTTTCCACGTTTAATAACATTCAACAAAAACTATGCATTCTATCAAAAAATGGTATGAACCAAAGTACATCTTTTTGAAGTGGACAATTTTGATTTTCAACATTTTTGTTTATATCTTGCATAGCCATGAAAAGCATTTTCAATGGATAAAATGAGAATCTTTTGCCAAAAATGGCTGTTTAAAGATCTCGTCTTTTTTTAGGCCTTCAAAAAGCTGCCCAAACTTTAGTATGTGAAGAGTATATTCCATGATATCCTATATATCCTTTGCCCGCTTCTTCAAGAAGAGAGAGAATTTTGTTGTCTGGAAAACAAAAATTCATTTTTCTTATATAAAAAAAACGCAAGACAAAAAAAAAGTCAGTGACAAAACTTATTATTTATTACTAATAAACTTAATATACATAATGAGAATTTGAAACTAAAAATGCTTTATTTTCGAGAAAGAATAAAAAGAATAAAAAAAAATTAAAAACATTAAAATAATAAATTGAAACTACATTAAAAATATAATACTTCGATTTTGCCATTTTTCTTATATCTTTATTATTATAATATTTTTAAATAAAAAAAATAAAAAATCAGGACCCTTAAGTTTGTTAGGAATTTTTTACTGAGTAATTGAAAAAAAAAGGTGAATCGGTTAAGAAATGCGACCTGCAACTTCATCCTTCCGCGAAAATCCATTCCTGAAGCCCTGTGCGGTTGCCATTGTGCAGTGGACCGCCACGAGTTTTGCTGGTGCGCCTCCACTCAGTATAACTCAAAAATGCGTTCCAAAGTGCGTCGCATCAGTGTTCGCGTTCGCGTTTGCGTTCGAGTATGCCTGAACCTTAAGGGCTTGTTCATACCCGAACGCAAAAGCAAACGCGTAGCTGCGTTCCAGTGTGCTAACATGAGATGAAGCTATGCTCGATACTATGTTAGTGCATGGAACGCAGCTACGCGTTTGCTTTCGCGTTCGAGTGTAACTGGGCCCTTAGTGTCCTAAAATGAAGATCAAGTTAGTGAGCCAGCCATTATTTAATTGAATTTTTGGACATACAACACAAACCACGAAAAAAATTAATAGATACAGTAAAGTCTCCTTTATTTGAAGTCCCTCTCATTTTCAAGTCCCCCCCTATTTCAAGTCCCCCGTACACGGCTATTTCAAATTGCGCAGTTCCGTCAATTCCTACCACGGTCCCTGTAGACTTTCCTCCACGTCAGTGGCTGACGTATTTTTGGATGATGGCATGGAAATGCAGACTTTTTCGAAACAATATTCTAAACGTGAAAGTCATAAATGCACTAAGAGTATTATTTCTGAAGTGTAGAGTGTATTTTCTCAGTCACGTTCCATTCTTTTGTCGATTGATGACCTTTCAGTTCCACTAAATAAAATAAAATATCCTGAATTTCAGGCTAGTGGCACCTCAAATTAGTAACCTCAAATTTTGGAAAGTTGCTTGTACATATTTCGTGACACTGAAAGGACGCCACTCGAGAAAAGAATGAGAAATAACTGAGAAAAAAGATTTTACACTGGAGAAATATTACTATTCAGACCTTTATCACTGACCTTTGCCTTTAGACATTTTCTCCAAAAACTCATGTGCAGTGTGCAGTTGCAGTCCTACACCGAAAAAACGATATTCTACATTTAATAATTTCCCACTAAGTTTAAGAATATTTGCAACTTAAATAGGCGCCAAGAAAATATTCTTAATGTACGATGGAGGCCCTCTTACCTTAAGAATACATATATATTCTTGTCTAGTTTTAAGAATTTCCCACTTAATAAAAGACTATACTAACAACATTTTGATAAAATATTTAAGGGGCCATTCACAAAATACGTGATACATTTTTCACGAATTTTTAACACCCCCTCCCCCCCTTGCGTGATGTTTTTTCCATTGTTCTTAACATGGAGAATGATACTTGGATAGATCCCCACCCACCCCTGAACGTATCACGTATTTTGTGAATGATCCCTAATTTTGTATGTAATACTTACCACTTTTCTTCGAAGCGAAACACTCAATGCCCAAAATTACAACAACAAAAAAACATTTAACTAAACAACCCCAAAAAACGTGAAGAAATGAGAAATTGCACGCCGGTATTTAACCTCCCTATCTTACTTCTTTGTTGAAATGTGACGTCAATATAATATCCTTAGAATTGGTTGCATTTCTTCGAGCTTCTCACTTATTACACATTTGGAGTTTGGCCTCCTTATACTACTTCGTGGGTAAAACAATCGGAAATGGAAACTGATTGAAAAGCACGTGGCACGAAACATTAAAAGAAATGATTGAACAGAACAAGTCGCATTTTCCTTTGCGCGTTTCTTCTTCCTCTCGTTGGTTAGACGAAGTAAGAATTTCGCTTACGTCATTAAGAATATGCCTGTAAGAATATGACACTCTTAATATTAGAATATCGTTTTTTCGGTGTATAATATGCTAACCTTGCTGACGGCTGATATTTCCACCTATCCTAGCATTGCCGCGAAATATTGGAGTGGCTTTTTGATTCTATTACATATATTGATTTTTAGTTGGAAACTTGTACTATTTCCAGGAATTTTCACATTCTTCACTTCATTCGTCAACAAAAACACTGCTTTCTTAAACTGAACAGTGACATTGTCACTGGTAGAATCAGTATTTTGAATTATCATTGGTGAACCAGTGATGTTTCCACTCGGACTGGATGAACCAGTAAGTGATTTAACTAAAATAGCGCTATTGATTTCACCAATGAAGCCAAATGATGGATTGAACCAGTGATATAGTGCTCCACGCGGGCAAGACATGAACCTCCAGTCGTTTGGTACGCGCGCGTCTCTGGTCAGGTCTTGGCATTTCTCGAGTGAAAACAAACCTTATTGTGTACTACTGTTTGTTTTATGAATATTTTGCACCTGGCTGTAATCAGCAGGGGATGTAATTCCACAATTAGCCGCAACATATTATATCCCATTATATTGCAGCTCGGCCTTCATTTATTGTTCTGAGAGTAAAGTGCGTTTTTAAAATAGTTATTTGTGATACAAGTGCGTAAAATAGGTGATTGTGTGCGAGTGTAAATTTTGTAGCATAAGCCGGAGGTTCTAAGCATGAGTCGGTGGTTAGCGCACGAGCGAAGCGTGTGCGAAAACGTAGACGAGTGCTTCGAACCGCAGGCGAATGATGCAATCATACGAGTTAACAATCACCTACGCGCACGTGTATCACACGTTATTTTTTGCAACGCCCGTCCAAAAAAGTTGTCAGGAGGTGGTAACGAAAAATACTAATTTTATATTGCATAGAGTGGAATAAAGTAATCACAAAAAAAAAATGTTCTGAAAAAAAATGTTTGAAAAAAATGTTTTGTGAAAAAAAATTGTTGAAAAAAAAATTTGTGAAAAAAAAAATTTTCTGAACAAAAATTTTCGAAAAAAAAAGTTGCGTGAAAAAAAAATTTTGAAAAAAAAAATTTGTTGACAAAAATTTTTAGGAAAAAAATTATCGAAAAAAAATGTTGGCGTTTATGCTTTTTTGCCCCCTCCCCCGGGGGAGGAGGGGGGGGGGTACGAAACCCTGAAAACAAAACTTCAATCATTAAAACATTTGTTCAAGTTAAATGTAAATTTATTTCAAGAAGATACCAACACCAGTGTTTAAAGTTACCTATGCCAGTGTGTAAAGTACCTCATCTCGAATGTGCGCATGCGCAGCTTTTTCACCAGTGTCTAAAGTAAGCCATCTTCAAACTGCGCATGCGCGAAATTTTTTCACGCACAATCTGCTCAAATAAGGTACTTTAGGCACCATCTACATCAGGCCTGCCCAAGCTGGGGAAAACTGCTCATTCACCACATGTTCGAGTTCCACCACCACGTCCCTCTTCACAGGTCAAGAGGCTTGCGGGGTGGTCGCTCTCGTGAAGTTGAATGACTAGAGGTCGGTGGTGGTGTTAAATTCCCATCTGGCAAATGAGAAGTTTTCCCCAGCTTGGGCAGGCCTGATCTACATGCATGCAAACGTCAACTTTTGAGGTGGGTGTTGCAAAAAGATAATTTTACAACTGTTACCACAATAGTGATGAATGATTGGTGTCATACCTATACAGCTGACAGACAAGGCGTACGACCAGATTCACTGGTACTGAGAAACCAGTGAACCTCACTGATTAAACCAGTGCCTGATTTTCAGTGACACGCTTCTGGCTATTTCAACCAGAGAGATTTCACTGGAAATCAGTGAGATTTCACTAGTTCATTTTAAGAGAGTGACCAACAGACCGCGACATTTTCAAATGCGCAAAATCGGGGCCGTCTGAAACGTTTCCAATTGGAATACATAATATCGCGCAATCTCCGCATGTGAATAACTGTCTCTTTGTTTCTACGCTGCTGGTGTTTTTCATGCAAGAGTTGCAACCGTGTCTCGCCCCTTGAGCTGAGAAACTGCGTGGAGAAGCAGCAGTTCTAGGAATGTCGGGTGTATTTATCTGTATATTATTATTGATAGTATTTATTGATTTAAAATCGACCCGTGCTTTTTCGGTACATCCGTAGCTGAAAAAGTTGCTTGCAGGGGGGATATCGATGCAACGCCGGAGCAGCCAATGAACGTCGCTTGATAAGAAGAACCTGTCCACTCACGGTATAGGTTTGAGCCCCTTCAGGCTTGAAAATAAAAAATCTTTAAGTTTCAAGGACGCTTTTGTACGGGAGACTTTACTTATTATATTATAATAAAATAAATTAAAATTTTAAATTTTAAATAAATAATATTTTCATATTTTCAAATCAAATATCGAGCGCGAATGTCGATGAGAATATGTAGAGGTTTTGATAATTTTATAATATTTGCAAATAAACTTTTTTTTCAGCGTAAAGCGCGAGATAAATACATCCGAGCGCGAAGCGTGCGATGAGAATGTGCCCGCGAAGCGGACACATTTTGTTATAGGATGCGCACTTTTTTCAATTATAAAAATAAGAAAAGGAAAATACGTCTGTTTTCAATATCAATGCATATTACTAATTGTAACAATATACATTTATTGAAGTGATATAAAGTTTTCACGGTAGCCGAGGATAAAATTAAATGCATAATCAGGAACAAATATTAAAATAATCATGATAAATACAATTTCTACTTTATTTTGCAATATCTAAATAAGCAATCACAGGCCGACGTACAGAAATAAATGTAATATCAATTTGATATGATAATGTTGAACATATAATGTAGAAAATTTCCCATTTTGGACCAAATCGAGTGCGAAGCATGAGATACGCGATGAGAATGTATTCGTTAAAGCCGAAAAAGTTTCAACAAAAGAGAATTCACAATCACTAAATTACAGTTGTCGATGATTTGACCTTCAGTTTTAAACGCCTCCCCCCCCAATGGGGGGGCCGGCAAATACAGAGACCGAGCACGATGCGCGAGGTAAATACGTTATCGAGCGCGAACACCGAAAAAACGATATTCTACTATTAAGAGCGTCATATTCTTACACGCATATTCTTAGTAATATTCAATGAAGTAAGCCAAATTCTCAATTTAAGAGTATGTTCTAACCAAAGGACGAAATGCGCCTTGATCTGTCCAAACGTTTCTTTTAATGTTTTGTGCGACGTGCTTTTCGATCAGTTTTTCGGATTCGTAATAAGTGAGAAGGTCGAAGAAATACAACCAATTTAAAGGATAAATCGCGTGTGCACTATGTGGTACAAAAACTTTTTCTATATTTTTCACTGAGTGCATAATCTATATATTGGACTTTTATGGTATAACAAATAATTATATTAATTAATTATTAATTTTTTAAATCAAAATAGCCAATCTGTCTAGAAACTAGTCGATCCAAGCGTTACAATCCGAAAAAACAGGATATGGCCTAATAAACATTCCTAATTTTCAACTTACGAAGTCAAGTAACATATCGTTGGAATCGCCAAGAAAAGTAGATTTCAAATATAATATTTCCAAATTACTAATTGCAAAATTAAAAAATAATGATGTTTTGTATTTTATTCCTCATGAGTACAAAGGACCCCCCGCTGACATGGGTCGACGGTAGACGCTGGCGCGCACTTGGCACCGAGAGTGGTGAGAGGAGTAGGGTCCCACTGGAAGGGGAAGGTAACCCAGGTAGCTCGCGCTCCTTTGGTCTGTACCCCCCAAATCCCAACCAATAAACCCTAAGCCCATATATCCTTAATCTATAAACCTTAAACCCATAAGCACTAAACCCACTAACCCTAAACCCTAGACCCATAAACCGTAAACTCATAAACCCTAATTCCATTCACCCTAAATCCACTAACCCTATATCCAAAAATTTCAAGCCATTAAGTCTAGACCCATGAACCGTAAACCCATCAACGCTTAAACCACGAACACTAAGCCTACAAATTCCAACTCATAAACACTAAACCCATAAACCCTGAACTCAATGATGAAACTTTTTTTATATAAACTTTCATAATGCATCTTCCGCTTTGACTAACAGATTTTCAATTTTTCTTCAATTTACTTTATTATTAGTTTTTTGAAATTAATTATTTCGTAATTTTTGTAAATGTACCGTTTTTGTATTATAAAAATTCTACATTATAGTAAATTAGAAAAATATACAATGTTATTATAATATATTTAGAATGTTGATAAATAAAAAATTTTATTATAAAGTACAAATTTAATTTCTATTTTGTTATCCGATCTTTATTTGTTTCTTCTGTTGGAAGTGAGAACATTTTTCTCTGTCATAAAAAATAGCCAATATGGCCATATATACAATATGGCCAACGGCCATACCACGCTGAATAAACCAGTTCTCATTAGATCACTGAAGTTAAGCAGTGTTGGGCGCGGTTAGTACTTGGATGGGTGACTGTTCGGGAATACTGCGTGCTGTTGGCTTGTCGTGGGTGTGGTGTGCCCACACTTGTAGTTATATACTACAAGAAACTATCCACCTAGAAACACTACCCGAATCAGGTAGTGTGACGCCTACGCCGAAGGGGAAATGGCTTAATTGTATACATACAACTTAGTGACGTATTACCATCATGTGGTGATCATTTGGTGGATCTGTGGCATGTCTTATTTAAAAATAAATGATCTATACACTTTTATGAAGTAATTTGATTGTAAAAAACAGTACCTACAAGTCAATTAGTTTTTAAAGCTATTGTTCACTGTCGACGATTCGGTCGCTAATTAGCAGTCCCCTTCACAGGCTTCCAAATAAAAAATAATAAACATTTTAACAAGGTGTAGTAAAATAACGTAACATAAATATACATTCTTGTACTAAAACATTTTACCTTAAGTAACTGTGGGTTTATATTTCGAGCGTAATAGGTTAGGATTTATCAATGTGGGGTTTGTGGGTACGTGGTTTATTATCCAGGGTTTATGGGTTGGAATTTGTAGGTTAAGAGTTTGGGAAGGTATTCTACAGGATGTATATGTTAACAGTTATGGGTTCAAGATTTATTTTGTTGTTTATTGGTTGGGATTTGTAGGTTTACGGTTTATGGGTTTAGGGTTTATTGGCTGGGATTTGTGGGTTTAGGATTTATGGGTTTGGATTTGTGGGTGTAGGGTTTATGAGTTGGGATTTATGGGTTCATTGTTTATGGGTTGCGATGTGTGGTTAAGGGTCAGTTAGTTTCAGGAATGTGAGTCGAATTCAATGTTCAGGGATGAGGTTTCATAAGTTTTCTATTTTAAAAAAATCATTTTTTCATTTAGGCGATGTAACTTCGAAATTCAATTAGTAACATTTCTGAACAAAAATTATGCAATTCGGTGAAGATTTGTGTAATCTAGGTGGTTTTGAACATTCAATCCCCAGTGTGGGCAGGCGCGCTCAAACTTGCAACGAACCTTCAAGTGATGCTTAAATCAAAAGTCGTAGGGAGACAATTTAACGGAAAGGCTTTTTCCATACATTTTGTACAAGTTACTTCGAATCCTCATGTTTTATACCAGGCTACTCTCAATGCCCCAATATTTCTGTATTTTCATGTTAAGGTTTACAATTTTGAAACTTCATTAACTTTACAATAGTTAACATATAATTCAAAATATATATCTATTATTACTGAATTTTGCCTCACTAATTGGGAATGTTACGTAAGTAGTAGAAAATCCCATAGACAACTATGCATATGAAGGGAATCATAAAAGGCAGATCTGTTTTATAGTATGATCTTAAAATTAGCATCGAGTACTTTCCCTTTACTGAATTAGCAAACAGGTTGCCGACATACCTGGCTGCGAACTTTTACAGAAACAGTTAAACCTCGTGGTGGTAGCAAACACTATCAGTACTAAGCCGCAAATCCGAGCTTAACCTGAGCTTATGAATTAAATTGTTTGAACCTTGTGCTAAACTGAGCTGTGCACACAGTCAACAACAAGATTTGAGCAACGATACAAGATCCCCTTCCGTCTCCTGTCCTCTCCAATTTTTTGGAATGCCTTCATAAGCCTATAACTGGAAAAAGCGAAGACTAAGATTTAGGATTATCAGAAGTATCCATGGACCTGATTTATTTGAATTATACTACAAAGATTCATTTACCTCGAATCTAAATAGCATGTTATTAGGGGTTGACAACTCCGTTGTCGAAGGCCGCGGGGTTTCAACCCTAAGGCTGAAACAAAATGTTCAACCCTATTGAAGCAAACACCGTGTTTCAACACGCTCTAGAGGTACCGAAACTCAAAGTTTCAATAGAGGCGCGATACAAAATTATTTATTTAAAACAGGTTAATCTACATCTATATTACATTTGGTGACTAGGTGTGAATTCAATCTCGTGCATTTCCACAGTACTTGTAACATTATGGTTAATCAGCAAATATATTTGTTCAATCAAACGAACATACCTGTGCGTTAAGTTTGATCGTTATTATACCTGCGCGCCTTGTTAGATTCATTCGAAATGATTACATGTAAGACATGTCTACTTATTGCAGAAACAATAAGTTTCTGCGAGTTTAAATTTGACCATTTTTACTCTTCTCTGTTTATAAACCCAAGATCTGGTCGTGCACCTAACTTCACTTTGTTTAGTGTGTAATATTTGAAATAAGGTAAGTGTGCCAGTTATCGGAAGCTTAAGGCGAATTTCAGATTTCAAATGCTTGAAAAACTATAGTAACAATTTTTAAAACATATAAGAAATGGGTTTTATCGAATAATGCTGACCTTCAGAAATGTAATTTACTTCTTACAACATATCCCATTAGAATTAATATTATGAGAAGATTGCAGTTATTAATACGAGAATGCATGGGTTATCGGCAAGTCAGAAACCTGGCTGCTTCAGTTATCGGCACTTCAATGTGGGAGTGATCGGCAATAGCGTTAAGAATATTTTAAAACTATTTCTTTTGTTAATTTTAAGAATGATTGCAGGATATACAAAGCAAGGTAGGATTATTTATTAATAAAAGTTTATTAACAATCGGAACATTCTGAAGACACTCTTATAAACATAGTAGTATTAGTATTATGCAGTCTTGTTTTCATTCGCGTGTCTCTTTTAAACTTCAAACCAAATTATGCTTATTAATTTGTAAACTACGAATTATGAAAGCTGAAACATTTCATAAATCTTTAAACTTATAATTATTATAAGAGAATACCATTAAATAGTAAGACTAACTTAACTTTTAGTAACAGAAAATCATGCGTATTTATTTTGAAAAAATGAAGGATAATTTCAAATGAGGAACATTATAATTAATGAACTTTAACAAATATTGTTTCTCATAAATATATCTGATCATCTTTACTGAATACTTTATCAAGTTTCTTTGGTCTTCTCTTCCTTGAATCGTCAATTTCTTTTTCAATACATTTTTTAAGAAAAAAAAACTCTCTATCAATTTCATTGTAAATATTCATGATTTTAGTCAAAAATAATTTATGTTCATAAAAAGAATGACAAAAGCCTAGACACATGAATTTCCAACACTGCATTTAGTAAATTTTGTTCGATGCCGAGGACTGCAGCACCTTATAGAATCTATAGAATGCTGTAGTAATCGGCATCAACAATTTTATAAAACTTCTTTGTTTAGGAATAGTATTTTGGGTGACGAAGACTGAACCAAGTCAACATTAATTTATTCTCAATATTTTTTCCAACTTACTGATGTATGGCACTAGCAGTATATAATTAATAAATACTGCTTTATCATACCTGTCAAAATTCAGTATTCGGCAGTTGTGTCGAATATCCAAGCAACAAGTGTACAGGTTCACCTGTCGTCGGATTTTCTACTTTCCAGAAATATTCTGGAATATCCAACAAACTTTCGTACCTCTAGGTGTGATAAAAACATTTATTCATATAATAAATATAGGCTTATTTAATCTTTTGTGTCTTTCACTGTCTACGAGACTTTTCCTGCTGACTGGTACTCTCACCTAAAACTTAAAAATTTTACTCGATTGTAGCACTCTGCAAGGCCGGTCACAAAAAATGTTTTTTTCTCCTTAAAGTCACTTACTTTTCTCATCACAAAATCATTTGCATCCGATGCTACGATGTCCACACACGTAAAAAATTATATTTTTGCTAAGAACGAAGAACACAACAGTCTACTATATGTAAAATACTGCGCCATCTGCCGACGACCCATGCATTGACGAAGACTGGCACTTCATAAAAAGAAAGATCTTTATGCTTAGGATGATTAATTAACGTTTTTGTGGGTGTACATCTTTAGAGACAAGAAACTTTGGATAAAAACGAGTGCAAAATACGAGATAAGTGATGATAATGTGTTCATTAAAGCCGGAGGAGCTTTAACAAAAGAGAATTCCCATCATCACACAGTAAAAAAGAAAGATCAATTTTGTTGCAGAGCATTTGGCTCTAACGATCATTTGACTCTTGGGATCATAATGATCTGTCCATTCGGATCAACTTGATCATCTTTTTCGGATCATTTGTCAGAGTAAACAAAATGGTCGCCAATTTTTGGCGCCGATGTCATAACGACATAATCTAAAAATCTTATCTATCCGCACTCAAGTGACAACTACATTTAACAGGTGATATTTTCTAATATCAGATTTCGTTAATTTTTTAACTTTTCAAGTACGCTGCACGACCAGAAACCATAAAAAGCATGCATATGGCTTAAAGTACTCTAAGAACGTCAGTCATCTTGCTCTGACTTGATACATGATCCCACATCAGGTCATTATGATCTCAAAAGTCGATCATTCATTCTGGCCGATCAAAATTCTCTTGATTTCGGTATCATTTTTGTTGCATATCAAAATGATATTGATATCGGTATCATTTTGAAGATTTTTTTTCACTGTGCAAATGACAGTTGTCAATGCTTTGACCTTTAATTTTAAAAGGTCTGCGTGTGCACAAATGTAAAGGAATTTCAAAGACCGAGCGCGTAGCGCGAGGTAAATACATTATCGAGCGCGAAGCGCAAGATGAATATATTATGCAGATGCGCGCCCTAGACGCAATTACGCAAGGCGTCAATTTACACTGACACCATTTTTTTCTACTCATTTTTTGAGATTCTTTCTAATGTAAAGAGTATATTCTATGATATCCTAAATATCCTGTGCCCGCTTATTCAAGAAAAGAGAGACTAATGTTGTCTGAAAAACAAAAATTCATTTTTTTTTATATAAAAAAACGCAAGACAAAAAAAAGTCAGTGACAGAATTATTTCTCTAAGAAAGTTATAGAAAAATGTTTCTTGATATATTTTTCTATCTATTGTTAGTTTCGAAATGTTTGCGAAAATATGTATAAAATTCTTTAAAACTACTTTTTTTCTCAACAATAACAATTTGTGGATTACTGAAATATCAAAAAGATCTTGATTGAACAATTTTAACAACTTTCTGATGCAAAAATAATTAAGCAAGTTAGAAAAAATAGAGTATTTTTTATTCCAAAAAAGACAACTTCAGAGGAAAAAGTTTGATGTAAAAGTTGTTCAAACTTTTAAATTATAGGGTTTTTTATTTTTCATGACATTATAAGATTGCATCGATGAGAAAAAAAATTCAGTAGATTTTATACATATTTTCGAAAAGTCTGTGACACAACGCGAGACAGAAGAAAGTGTCAATATACACTTTTCTGGGACGAAGGCACGGGCACAGATCAAATTATCATGGAATATACTATTTACATTAGGGCTAATCTAGAAAAAAAAACAAGAGAAAAAAACATTGGGGATTTTGAGTAAAGCGACTTTGAATATTTTCATGTCAAATCGGTAAGATTCACGTCTTCTTATTCCCTACGAAAAACTACATATTCAAGTGGTAAATGAATCTGTGACTTATACATCGACTACCTGCCCGATTTGAATTAAATTCACTTTATGAGTAAAACAAATCAAAGTCCCAATAAACTGGAGAAAAGAAAGCATTTGGTAAATCTAACAAAAGGGTAAAACATCGTTTTTGTGTTTTTCAATTTTTTTCTCGAGTGGACCCAGTTTAACATCATCAGCCACGGACTACGTCAAGTGCCTGATAAGTTAAAGATCGCCTATTTCCTATGATGGTCGAGGAAATTTCCCACAATGCAAAACCACAGCATAATATTATTGTGTTTCATTTAATTTTTTTTCAGGTGAACCCGGGTTTTTATATCATCAGCCACGGGCTATATGAAGTGCCTATTACATTAAAGTATTAATCCTGAGCAAAAATATTTGGTCTTGATTTTGCTTCGGGTAAAGACAATTTGGAGTTATTTTGTATGTTTAGCTCCCAAGGCCTACGAGAGTCATCACTAATCCACTTTACGTTTTACAGAATGTTTATATAGTTTATCTTGATGGTGTTTATTTTTTATGTTATAGAGTAAGTAGTAAGTAATGAAACCAAAACATAAATTATCATTTTGTGTCTCAAGACAAGTCTGCCAGGTCTTGTCTTGCACTGTTAGAAAAATCTGTATTAAATTTAATACAAATGTATATGAAGTCATTTGCATACACGGTAGTTAAAATTAAATACACATTAAAATATGAATAGCTGTACAGTTTATATTAAATTTAATATACAGGTCGGTATAGCAGCGTGCTTGAAAACCCAAAGTGCTTTTATTTCTTCAAATCTTATCAAATATTCGCGATTGAAGTAATAATCTAGAATTCGTCGAATGAATTCCTTTTCATGATCAAAGTGCAACGTACATGTGGAACTCCTTCCAAAATTTGCCCTGTATGGTAGAAATTTAATGTGAGTACAGTTGATTGTAGGTTAGGTCTGTAATTCATTTGCGTAATTGAACGTTTCGACTTGAAATCCGATTTTGATTTTGGTTAACTGGTAGAAGATATCGTGTTTCATTATTGAAAATCGAAAATTACTGCTAATCTTATTTTGATTTTGTGTAAAATAGAATTATTTGAGCGATTATCATGAATGTATGTGAAATTTAATAAACACGTACCTAAATGGCGATTTCATATACTTGAGATATTAATTTTAATATACATTGGTATTTTAAATTTAATACTATTTTTAACAGTGCATGGCACAGCTACAGCAATGAATGCAAGAGAAGTCTGTATATCTCCAATGTCTAGAATGAGGCGGAACCAGACATCATGGTCTTGAAGACATATTTAAGACATATTAAAGAAATTTAAGAAAATATCAAAACCAAATATTTTTACACGGGAAAGTTTAACAGAATGCTCGACAGGATGCTTAAAACTTCTCGCAAGCATGTTGTATTATTATCAAATTTAGCTTTGAATCATATGGTTTCAGTCGCCTATTTCTGGATCGTCAAGGAAGTTTCTTATAATAACATAATGTTATTATTTTTTGTTTGACTTTTTCTCAGGCCATTCCAGTTTTTTCTATCAGCAGCCATGTTAAATTATAAAATAATGTTTGAAACCGATTGCGAATATTATTATTATTATTTTATTAATGATATTGTGAATTAATTATTTTTGTGCTGCACGAACAAAATGACTGAAACTATTTCTACATTATATTGTCTGGATGACGTAAGGGTGGGTTGCTGAAAAATTCTTTTAAAAAAGTATATATAAAGACGAAAAGCGAAGAAGCCGGCATCCGGCAATGTGAATCTCTGTCAGACCTAAATAAACGCGTTTACTTGTCGATCATTGGTGCTGGGTAAACACAGGTTATATGCTTAAATGTGGAAGGGCGAACGAAATTCCAAATTGTAACAAACTGATATATAACTAAATTACACGCTCCCATCTCAGGTCAATGATGACGGGAGCAACAGCAGCAGCTATATAAACACGTCAGCACGCCATTGTATCCGTGGGGACCCAATACTATTGTGTATACCCTGTACCAAAAAGCTACCGTCCTATTCGGCTCTTCTATTCTTTGCAAGGGTGAAGCTCAATAAATTTCGTTTCCGGGGTTGAATCGCTCTCTCTTCTTCTGTTAACTTAAAAATTGTAACTATAGGAAGAATATAATGAAAAAAAACTTATTTGAATCGAAGAAAATATCCTTGATCCAAAGAAATGGTACAGCAGAATCTGCCCGAAGAAAAAATTCTTCAGTTAATATGAAATATTATTTTGTATCTAAAGAAAGCTATGCTTAAGGCAAAGAAATATATATTGACATTGTAAAATGTAGTCGGAACAACTCACTGAACTACTATCGGTAAGAAACTATAAGTCCTCTGGCTTTAACGTTAAGAAAGTTAGTGAAGAAAAAATGGCAGCGTAATGAATGAATGATCATTCACGGAGAACAATTGGGTCTTTAGTGCTGGTAGTCGAGGTATACATCACTGAACTGGCGTTATAAAAAAATCTAGATTGAAATTAGGTTATTGATTCATGCGTAATCGCGGTGTTTGCTTCTTTAGGCAACTAAAGAGATTACATTAAAGTAAGATGTTATTTTGTCGACCAGGGTAAATTAATTAATTAATTTTTGATGTTAAATATTGTGATCTACTGGTCAAATAATTTTTCTGGTGAAACGAGAAAAATGATTTGACCACTAGATTGCAATATTTAACATCAAAAATTAATTAAAGAGATTACAGTTCATCGACGGTCTGACTCATCTAGCGCACTGTACAGAGTCCAGTCAAAAATGGGAATTATTTCTATACTCGCAATAGTAAAGAATGATCGGGCAAAAAGAATTTTCAAGATATATATATATATATATATATATATATATATATAACCGCCTATCTCACGGTCGTGAGACGTGGTTACAGCTGAAATTTTACCGCGATTTCGGTGGGAGGGGGTGCAATTTTTCAGATTAGCATCCGCTTCCGGCGAAATCCTGCGGTTGTTCTTATGACAAACTTTTATACACACACTTTACCATTCTTTACCATTTTTTACTGTTGCGAGTACAGAAATAATAGAAATAAATCACATATATATACGTACACTAAGTTTCAAACATTAAATTATGAAGATTTATTTGCTGAAACAGAAAAATTCGAGTCAGATGGAGAAATGTAGCTGTCGAGAATTGAACCTAGGTTTCCAACGCAGCAATCGGCTCCTATCTGCAATCGGATATCCTGGATGCTAAAGTTTGAGGCACTACATGTCCTTATGGTATCATGCAAGGCACTCCCTAAATTTGAATTAGTAGAAAACTACTGATTGGTAGTAGTTTTCTACTAATTCGAATAGCGCCGATTCGTTTACTGGTAATTAGTAAAAATCTACTAATTCAATGAGTAAGAGTATCTGACTGAATGAATTAATAACTGTATCTACGAAAGAAATTGGTAATGTTACTACTAAATGAATTGTTAATGTATTGATAATTACTATTTCAAACCTTGAAACTTATATAACATACTACAATACTTATTTTTTTCACATGAACAGTTTTAACATACAATGTATTTTTTTCACTGTATAGGATGAAAATTGCACATGTAACACTTACTTTTCCATAAAACATAAATGTTTTCATACACTAATTATCTCAAACTACGCAAAGTAATAATAAAATTATTTTTGAGCACGAATTAAATCAAATTATTTCTTTCTATAGCAATTCATTGCTACTAAGCAGATTAGTAGAATACACTTACTAATTCGTTTATTGACCTTAATCTTACCATTTAATTTAGTAGAAAGTGATAAAATTACTAATTTAATAGACAGATGCAATATTACTGATTGAATTAGTAAAATTTCTACTAATTCGGAAGTAGAGAGCCAGCTTCGGTTGGGTGCTAGTCGATCGTTATTCAGTGCTAGCCCTTCGCTGGCACACTGGGGTCGAAAATACCCCAGGAATGTTAAAACTTATTTAAGTCCCTTCAACATTTAAAAATGGTACTAATGGTAAATGGAAAATGGCATTAATGGTTATTAATTTTTTCGTGAAAAATGTCACTTTTCACTCTTATTTAAATGTTACAATCTTTTTTTCATATTTAAAATAAATTTTGAACCAAATAACCCACAGCATTCTTTGAAGTAACTCTCCAAGAGTGTGTAAAAAATTCAGCTACTCAAATAATGAATTGGCTCTTTGCGGGAAGCCTTTTTCACTTGGGGTCGAAAAGACCCCAGTATGCCAGCTACGTTACGCGTCGGGAAGTGTGCCATCGAAGGGCTAGGCACCCAGGAATGATGGTTACTGAACTCCTGCAAACTTAGTCGAGTTTCCAATAGAATACTATATACTGTACTGAGACACGATTGATAGACTTACATAATTGATGTTACAGAGTATAATAATTTATACTTCTTATTCTTTTTTGAGAAAACACACTTTTTAGAAGAGAATTTAGTTCCATTTTTGCAAAAGTTGACGTACTTAAATTGTAGGTGTGTACTTCAAAGTATTAAAAGTTGAAGTTTTATGCAGGATAGATCAAAATTTTTAATGAATAATGTGTAGCATCACATTCCTTCTCATGTCTTATACATGTATTACAGAAATTTTTTATTCATTAAACAATTCGTGGACTAAATTTCCAACTCTTCAATCTCATCTTTTTCACGGCTTACAGGCCTAGAAGGTAAGAAAATTTGACAGATTTTAAGGACAGTGGATTTTGCAGCATAGCTTTTCATTGAAAAAGTAATAGAAAAAATTGGAAAATAATCATAAACGTACTTCAAACATTTCTCAACCAATTGGCGTTGGAAAATGTTTAAAATATAAAAAATTATTTTTTGCAACACCAACCTCAAAATTTGACGATTCCATGCTTGTAAATGCCTTATTTGAAAGAGTCTGCGCGAAACAATTTTCGCGCATGCGCAGTTTGAAGATGGTTTACTTTAGACACTGGTGAAAAAGCTGCGCATGCGCGCTTTCGAGATGAGGTACTTCAGACACTGGCATAGGTAACTTTAAACACTGGTGTTGGTATCTTCTTGAAATAAATTTAGATTTAAGGGCATGTTACACAGTCAAATACCTACATTACCGACCTCACTTTTTCAATTTTTCGATTTTTTTTTTAATCTAAGAACTTTTTTTGTAAATAAAATATCGGGCTGAAACTTTAGAAAATGTATGAGAATACAATAAATTACGTTTACGTACTTTATTCGATGAGGAATTTCGCAAAAAATTATTTTCGAAGAAATTGAAACTGGGTGAATTTTTTGAACCTAAGAACTTTTTTTGTAAGTGAAATATCGGCTTCAATCTTTGGGAAATGCAAGAGCCCAAAGTGAAGTACGTTTATGTACAGCATTTGAGTATAAAAGATGCAAAAATAAAAATTCCAACTAAATGTCAACAACGGTTGCCAGTTCGGTCGGTATTCGCGATGAGCACGAAAATGCGAAGTCTGGCGGCCACTAAACGAGGCCAATAGCGATTTCGATACTTACACGGAGAAAATTTGGTTATGAAACTTTACCAAACTTTTGAGTACAATTGGGATATATGGACCAAAAGGAGAATGTTTCACATTATTTTAATAACTTGTGACGTGCAAAAGGTTAAATAATACATGGCAGTTCGGTAAACTTTAACAGCGCGGATTAAAGTTTCAAAATGTACAGTAAAGAATTTAAAAAGTAAACATTAATGCACGTGGTGTAATTATTAAAAACTATTCTGTCATACATTGTGGAAAAATTTAATAAAATTTCATCTTAGTTTTGTAAAGTTTGCAAATTTAAAGTCAAGCAAACTTTAAATTATGCAATATTAACAATTCTCTTGAAGTCGGTTATAGAATGACGAATTTCGGTGAATCTTTCTGAGTGAAAAATGTATTATTTATCCCAAATTTTGGTAAAGCTTAAAATTAATTCTAGAGAAAAATTGATTTTGGTTATGGTATTATTTCCTCCATATTGTATGAAAGTTTATCTGCTGTGGGAGAGATTTTCATTTTTGCTACGTTAGACTTTATTCAACATTTGGGTAAACCGACATTCGAGTCGCAGTCACCCGTCATCTCCCATCACCTCCCTCATCTGGCAGGAGCGTATACAAGTATTGAGCACCTCGAAGATATTTACTATTTTTTAAATTATGAATAAGGTGTTGAATTTTCAACCTATTTATAGTCCTCGTTGGCATGTAGTATTTGATGATGATTAGTGATGCTATTTCAATGCTTTTTGCCATGTTAGTGGTTTCCCTGAGAAACTTGTAGTTTTTCGCCTCATTTAGTGGGATATATTTGCGCTATCACGGAAAAAAGAAAGTATATATTTTTGTTATTGCATGATACAAATTTAAAAAAATATCAATACTAGAAGGTTCAAAAAATCAATACTCCGTTAAAATTTGAACTAACTATGAACTTAGATTTTATTGAATTTTGTTTCTGAATTATTGTGTTAATAAACGAGATTTCGGAAAAAATCATTTCACCACAGCTCTTGCTATAGTGTGATTTTGCAAATTTTTGTCATGATAACAGAACATTCAATTTCAAATTTCAAAAATGAAATATAAACACTTTTTAAAAACAATTTCTTAAACTGCAATGTTTGACACGAAAAAATGAATAAATTTTTTTTATCAAATTGACGTCGCTATATAATTTTATTTTAAGAATTTATTAGCTAAAATCTTGTTTGATATTTGAAAAAATATTATTCCATCATACAGTGTAATAAAGGTTATTGTCAAATCTACATCGTGAAGATCTTTGAAGAATGTATGAATAATTATTCAACAACAATTTCTTAGATCATTTTGTAGTTTTACTCAGTGTAATTGAAAAAAAAAAGGTTAACAGAAATGTGTATATAATTTGATTAATTATAGTAACATTTTGTATAATTTGTCAACTACAGTATTAACCAAAGAGTAACTCTTTCAATTCTGCATTACGTACCTACGAGAAATGATGTAATTTTTGCAGATATAATCCAATTTACTGATAAGGGCCACCATTGTGTACCGAAACGTTCGAAACAATTCAATTATTTTCAATTTATTCGACCCTAAAGCCAAAGAACCTAAAGTTGTTCAAAATGCTAAGTTTAATTTTTGAGTAAACTGATTTTTATTTGAAAGAACCGATTTCTGGTAAAAAGGGTTAACATAACCTTACATTGTTCCAACACTGTAAATCTTCTTTGAAATCTATATCGACATTTCGGGTGAAAATCACTAGCCTAAAACCTATAATTAAACAAAAGTTTCAATCTTCTTCAAAATCTAATGATTTTTCATTAAAAATGCCGATTTTTCACTAAAAAGACCGATCGTTAGTGTAAAACACGAACATTACCTGAAATGGTTAAAAAGTTCTAAATGTTCTTGGAAACGTTTGAAATATAATTTATTTTAAACTAAGTCTTTGGTTTTAAATTTAATGACTTATGAAAAATTCCGATTTCAAATGAAACACGTCAACATAAGCTATAGTTGTTGAAAAATGGTAAATATTCTTTAAAATATAATAATTTTTTATTAAAGATACTAATAATTCCCAACAAAAAACACAAACATAAAATAACAGAAAATTATTAAAAATTGTAAAACTTGTTCAAAATCCAATTTCTTTTCTGCAAGATGACCGATTTTTTGTGAAAAACGTTAATATTACTTGAAACTATTCAAAAATGCGCTATCCTGTTTGAACTATAGTGATTTTTGTTTTACAATACCAGGTTTTGGTATGAAACGTTAACCTAACTAAAAATTGTTTCAGTAATTTATTAGACAATTTGAAAGTTTTAATTTAATTAAAAAAGCACAATTCGCTTTAGGGAAATGTCATATGATTTTCATTCAATTCTAATTTGAAAAAACTCATTCTACTCCATGAAAGGTCCCTTACAATTTTATTCATCACATTTTTATTAAATATCATATAGTAAATTGTTTTATTTGAAACATGATTAAATACAAATAATTGTACGTATTATTTTTAAATAAAATAGCTTCCATAAAAACGAGAAGAATATAATTGTAGAGAAACTTTGAAGGAATGGAATGATCTTTTTTAAATTAAAGTGGAATGCAAATGACGTATTTTGCCTGAAGCAGATGCAAAAACAGAAATATTTGTCATGGATATGAATTTTACACAAAAAACCTGTGGGACAGACTTTAAAGTGATTTTGAAAATCCTTAACTCATAAATATTTAACTCTACTTTTAATTTTCATCTTTTCCAAGTTAATATAAGTAACATCTGTAAATTTCAAATATTTAAAAAAATGGTGTAAACATTATTTGACAATTTTTCATTTTGAATTAGTATAGCTTCGAATAGATGCGTAACAAAACATTTTGCATACTTCTTTATTTATTATTTCTAAACGAAGTCGTCCAAAATTTGGAAACTGTATGAAATTGTGCTTTGATATCATTTCAATACCTCACTCAGGTGATATTAGAATTAAGTTATTATTCAAAGAAAAAGTGGAAAATGGCTCAGACTTAAAGTGGCAATTACAAAATACATATACCAAAAAATGTAGATCTTATAATATAAATCTTTTTATGAAAACTTGAGTCACGGCACTGGTCATTTCTCACAAGCACTGAATCAATTCCTCTAGTTATTATATAAGAAAGTTCCAAATTGCACCTCTCAATGTGAAGCGTGCGTCTGCGTAGTTACGTCGAAAGCGTCTTATATGTGTAGTTTTATATTAGGCTTATTTATATGTATATTATGTGTGTTTGAATAGGTTTAGGTTTCGTCAGTGTATTTGTAACGAGGTTGTATTCTGATTGGATGTGACTGACTAATGTGTATGTGACTGCATTCTGTTGACTGTGTATAGGTTTTTTTTTTCATTGACAGAAGCCTACGGTTTACCAAACTTCCAGTTAAAGTTTCTCAAGCGTCAGTGATTCCTTCATGCCTTTTCTGTAAACCCACTTATATTTTCTACCAAGCCCTCGACCGCGTCTTAGCCAACTGATCAGTAATCTTTATCTAAAGTTTCATATAATTTACAATTATGTGCATTAAAATGTCAACTACCAAGTATAGTATTAATTAAAGTACAGTTCAGAAGAAATTCGTGTCAGTTTGTCACACTTTCATGTTTGTGAATGAAGTATTACCGAATTTCGTTTTACCAAACTAGAAATTAAACTTTGTCAAAGTGCCCATATGTCCTAACTTTACGCAACTGAGTTTGGTAAAGTTTCTCGAACTATTTTTCTCCGTGTACATAATTCAACATTGAAACAACATATTTCACTGAACTTTTATTCTGGACACAACTTTCAAAAAATATTATTATAAGAACACCGCATCATCAATCTTTGACAGCGTGGACCCCATACTTCAGATGTAGACGAGCCAGTTGATAGAACCTCGATTAGTGGCCGCCAGACTTCGCATTGTCGTGCCCATCGCAAATACCGACCGAACTGGCTACCGGAACCCGAGTTGACATTTGGATAGAATTTTTCTTTTTGCATCTTGTATACTCAAATACTGTACATAAACTTACTTTACTGTCGGCTCTTGCATTTTTTGTGCACACGATTTTTTTACAGAACATTTTTTATCCAAACGTTTAAAAAAAAATGTTCAAGCTTTTTTTTCTAATTATTTTTTTTTCAAACAAATTTCTTTACTACACTCTATGCAATATAAAATTAGTATTTTTCGTTAACACTTCCTAACAACTTTTTTTGCAACACTCACCTCAAAAGTTGACGTTTGCATGCATGTAGATGGTGCTTAAAGGACCTTATTTGAGCAGACTGTGCGCGAAACAATTTTCGCCCATGCGCAGTTTGAAGATGGCTTACATTAGACACTGGTGAAAAAGCTGCGCATGCGCACATTCGAGATGAGGTACTTTAGACACTGGCATAGGTAACTTTAAACACTGGTGTTGGTATCTTCTTGAAATAAATTTACATTCACCTTGAACCAATGTTTTGATGATTGAAGTTTTGTTTTTAGGGTTTCGTAGCCCCCCGTCCCCCCGGGGGCAAAAAAGCATAAACGCCAACATTTCCTTTCAATAAGTATTTTTTTTGCAATTTTTGATGAGTGTTTTTTTTCTTCGTGCAAATTACGACACATCGGGGTTCCTTTTTTACTATGATTATCCCTCAAAATGTGCTTCCGAACTTTTCCTCTTGATCAATATCAAAACTGAAAAACATTGAACGATCCCAGAAAAAATGTACCCCGCTGGTTTCTTAAACTTGTTTTCCATTACTGTCTTTAAATATCGTAATTTGCACGAAGAGAAAACAAGTACAGACTTTTTGAAAATTGCAAACAATTGCAGATAGTTTGAATATCTGTCTCAAACTTAAATCATTTAATTATCTTAATTAGAACTAAAGATATTACGGTTTTATTTTTATGTAAAAAAATGTGCTATATTTTGAAAATTTTCAGCACCAATTGGTTGAGAAAGGTTCAAAGTACCTTCAATTTTTTTTAGATTTTTCCTATCATTTTGCTAATAAAAAACGGTGCTATTATTTATTATCACTGGGGACGATAACGTGATTTTCCCATATCCCACTTTCCAGTTCCCACTTTTCACTTGTAATTTCTTGAAAATTCACGCCACATGTCACCGTTGAATTATGAAATGTCACTCATTTAAACAAATAAATAAACTCTTGAAAATATTGTGTATGCTTCAAACTTAACTTTAAACTGAATGTTGTTATGCATTTTACTTTCCTTTATATTTTACTAGCGAAGATCTGCATATTTTATAATTGTTTCGTCCTAGGTATATTCTATTTCAGGTTATACACTGTTACAAATTTTAGGATTAAATGGCTAGCGGAGTTGAGAGAACAATTTTTCAGAGTATAAAATCATCTTACTTACAAGGAAGGTACTCCAGGTGTCCCTCGCCGATTTGATTCTCCCTGATATATGTTGTAGTACTCGAAAAACTAAGTGACACGTATTTTTTTTTATCTGCGGAAAAACACTTTAAGGGGGTGAAACAATCCCTCAAAGGTAGGGGTCGCAAGTGTCGATTGTATAGTTTTGTGTAGAAAAACAAAATTGATTTCGACCAAACCTACTGGGAAAGTTTCCTCATGATGAAAGATGACTAGCGTAATTTTCTCAACAAAAAAAAATCAAGGGGGTGAACCACCCCTACATAGTTTTAAAGTTGTGCTGAAAATTGCTAAATTCACAGGAAAAAATTTGAAAAAAATATATTTTGCACTTGAGACCAAAATGAAGTTGACGTGTTTCGCAAAAAAAAATTGGTGAAAAAATTAATGGGGGTAGCTACCCCTAGACACTATTTATTTTATGTCTATGATAATATACACTTTTCATACCCAAAAAAATTGGGAAATCATTTTTATAACGAAGGAAGTAAAATAGAGTCTATCCAACATTAATAAAAAAATTGCGCAGGGGTGAACCACCCCTACATATTTTTAAAGTTGTGCTGAAAATTGCTAAATTCACAGGAAAAAATGTAAAAAAAAATATATTTTGCACTTGAGACCAGAATAAAGTTGAAGTGTTTCGCAAAAAAAATTGGTAACTAAATTAATGGGGGTAGCTACCCCAAAACACTGTTTATTTTATTTCTATCATAATATATACTTTCCATACGCAAAAAAAATTGGGAAATTATTTTTATAACGAAGGAAGTGAAATAGAGTCCATCCAACATGAATACAAAAATAACGTGGGGGTGAACCACCCCTACATATTTTTAATGCTGTGCTGAAAATTGCTAAATTCATAGGAAAAAATTGGAAAAAAATATATTTTGCACTTGACATGAAAATAAAAATCACTTGTTTCACAAAAAAAAAATTTTCTAATGAATGGGGGTAACTACCCCTAAAAACTTTTTATTTTGTGTATATGATAATACATACTTTCCATACACAAAAAAATTGGGAAATTAGTTTTATAGCGAAGGAAGTAAAATAGAGCCCATCCAACATGAATACAAAATTACGCGGGGGTGAACCACCCCCCAATTATGCAGAAAATTGCAAAATAAGACTTGCATCTAGCAAAAAAATCCGAAGAAAATACCTGTTGCACACAGTATATCGAAGATTTATTGTTCAAACTTTGAACAATAATGATATTCCTCAAAAAAATGTTTAAAACATAATGATTTCTTACACCACGAACATCGAATTTCAGCGATATTCGTACAATCTGATATGTTAAATGTGTATGGAAAGTATATATTATCATAGACACCAACTAAAAAGTGGTTAGGGGTAGCTACCCCCATTAATTTTTTTTATTTTTTTTGGCGAAACATATTGAGGGGTGGTTTACCCCTGCGTAATTTTTGTATTCATGTTGACTTGACTCTATTTTACTTCCTTTTTTATAAAAATAATTTCCCAATTTCTCTTGCGTATGGAAAGTATATATTATCATAGACACAATATAAGAAGTATTTGGGGGTAGCTACCCCCATTTATTTTTTGAAAATTTTTTTGTGAAATACGTCAACTTTATTTTCGTCTCAAGTGCAAAATATATTTTTTCCAAATTTTCGCCTGTGAATTTAGCAATTTTCAGCTCAACTTCAAAAATATGTAGGGGTGGTTCACCCCTGCGCAATTTTTTATCAATGTTGGATAGCATCTATTTTACTTCCTTCGTTATAAAAATGATTTCCCAATTTCTTTTGAGTATGAAAAGTATATATTATCATAGCCAAATAATAAAAAGTGTTTTGGGGTACCTACCCCCATTAATTTTTCTACCAACTTTTTTTTGCGAAACACGTCAACTTCATTTTGGTCTCAAGTGCAAAATATATTTTTTTCCCATTTTTTCCTGTGAATTTAGCCATTTTCAGCACAACTTTAAAACAATGTAGGGGTAGTTCACCCTCTTAATTTTTTTTTTTTTTGAGGAAATTACGATAGTCATCTTTCATCATGAGGAAACTTTCCCAGTAGGTTTGGTCGAAATCAATTTTGTTTTTCTACACAAAACTATGCAATCGACACTTGCGACCCCTATCTTTGAGGGGTTATTTCACCCCCTTAAAGTGTTTTTCCGCAGATAAAAAAAAATACGTGTCACTTAGTTTTTCGAGTACTACAACATATATAAGGGAGAATCAAATCGGCGAGGGACACCTGGAGTAACTTCCTTGTTAGTATCGAATACATTTAACTCCGCATATTTTACTCTAGTGTAAAACAGAAAGAGCAAAATGTTCTGAAGTGCATTCAGATTGAATATAATTAATTCGCACCGCACGGAAACAAAATCTTAACCCATGCTCAATTTAAAGTTAAAGAGTTCCGACGGGACATCTTACGGAGTTTATGTTCGGAGCTGCGTTCGCAGAAAACTTGCAAACACTCTCTTCGCAGTTGTTCGCCACATCATGGTCGCAAGTCAACGCGTGCGAAACTGCGAACTCTAAAACATGAAAAATCTTCAATACAGAATTCTAGATGGTCGTGTGTCGCGTCGGTGTTATTTGTTATTTAATATTTAGAAAAGTAGAATATGTCGAAGATGCAATGAGTGAGCTATGGCAACCAGACAAAGTGGGTGAAAATTGTATTTATGAATTAGATTGGGATACGAAGAATTCATAGACATAAAATTGTGTGGATTATTCTTTTTAAAATTGATAAAGAAATGCTTGGAAAATTGTTCCCAATACGCTTTAGGAGCATTCAAAAAATATTCCTGTGGACATTTCTGAGTAAGTGGCTTTAGTATTAATTGTCAATAATAAAAGGTTTCTAAATTGACTTATTTGCCTCATATAAAAATATGACCAATTTTAAAAAGGAATAATACACACGAGTTTTTTTAAATCGTACAAAAAGATACGAAGACATCATATGGATATGCTCATAATTATTATAATTACTTACCGGCACCCAGTGGCAAATTCGGCAAAATTTTGTATCAAAATCGTAGATCTCGGGATCGGAGCAAGTTAGAGCGATGAAATTTTCACAGCAAATTTGCGATTTTTAAACAAATTTTCAGTTTTTCATTTTTTTGAAGGTTATAAAAATGTTTTTTCAATCACATGATATACGTTTTCGGTGTATTTTTTTACGCAGAATACGATGACGCTATTGGTTTTTTTTATAGAACCCACCGGAAAAATTCTGGGAGTGGATAAACATTGCAAAACCTGGTTTTTCATTCAGGTTTTACGACAAAACCAAGACCACCATCGTGTTCTACGTGAAAGAATACATGCAAAACATGTGTTACATGTTTTAAAATGGCATTATATTTGACAGAATCAAAATATTCTAGAGAAAATCACCTACACCCCCGGCTTGGTTACACTGTTTAAAATAATATTAGATTTAATATACCCATGTGCATTAAAATTTATATATCAATCATATGAAATCGCCATTAGAAGCGTGTATATCAAATTCCATATACATTCATGTTAATCACTTACAAGAAAAATAAGATAATTCCATTTTACACAAAAAATAAGTTCAACATGAATTTTCGACTCTGAATAATAAAACATGATACCTTCTTCCAGTTAATCAACAATATGACTGGATTTTAAGTCGAAAAGATCAATTGAGCAAACAAATAACAGACCTGACCTACAATCAACTGTACTAGCATTAAGTTTCTACTATTTAGAGTGGATTTTGGAAGAAGTTCCACCTGTACTTCGCACTTTCATTATAAATAACAATTCAGTCGACGAATTCTAGATTATTAATTTAATGGCGAATATTTGACAAGATTTAAAGAAATGAAAACCCTTTGAGTTTTCATGCACACTGCTATACCGACCTGTATATTAAATGTAATACACATGTATATTAAATTCACTACACCCATGTGTGTTACATTTCAGTAGCCTATTTCAGTCAGTATATTTCAGTCATCTACTTGCCGTAAAAATTGCATCGCTCTAACTTTCTCCGATCCCGAGATCTACGATTTTGACACAACATTTTGCTGAATTTTCCACTGTGCGGCGTCTATGAATTCTTCGTATCCTAATATGGATTCATAAACAGTTTTCACCCACTTTGTTTGGTTGCCATATCAAACTCTTTTTATCATCGACATATTCCACTTGCCTACCCGGGTAAAAATATTTGGTCTTGATTTTGTCTTGAGTAAAGACCAGTCCAAGACAATTCCAAGTCATTCTGTATGTCTAGCTCGTGAGACGGAACCAGAGTATTCTTGATGTCTTAGGACGAATATTTTTAACTTGAAGACACAAATTTATGTCTTGAGGGTCATCACTAATCCGCTTCAAACTTTATAGGATGTTTAAATTATTTATCTTCATGGTATTTATTGTTTATGTGTTGATAATTTCATTGGTCTGCAATAGTTATGTTGTTTGGATGGCGAATCTAAAAATGTTGTTCATTTTTTCCTATCTCCAACAGTTCACTAGATACTTCTAGAAAATGACAGTTTTAATCTTTTCATCAAAAATTGTATATGCCTGCAGTTGTTGAGACAGACAGGTTCCGAATTTCTTATTTAAAAATTATTTATTACAAAATTACAAGTTTTATCGGTTGTAAAATTTTAATCCTCAGCAGATGTCAACTGCTTGGTCCTCACCTAGCTACCTGATTCCTGGAAATGGCAGGCCCTGTCTGTGGGGTCCATAGTTTATAGAGGCCGCAGTATAATGGACAATAAAATTTACAAACTAAAACTTCTTTACTTTTGACCCTGGCAAATGTTAAGGCCACAAACTGGCAATATAATTTTTTTAAAGAGCAATTCGTTATATTTATCAGGACTTACACTTCTTGTCTTGAAACAAGTCAACCTGGTATTGTCTTGGCTCAGTCAACAGTCATAAATGCAAGCAAAGCCTGTATATCTCCAATGTCTAGCTGGTGAGACGGAGCCAGATATCACTGTCTTGGAGACATATTCGAGACATATCGAAGACATACAAGACAAAACCAAGACAAAATATTTTTACCCGGGTAAATATTAAATAATGAATCGCACCGACGCGACAAGCGACCATCTAGAATTCTGGAATTTTACCATCAAATATTTTCACAGTACTAGAGTCTATTTCTAAATATAGTGAAATGCTCCCTTCAGCGTTCCTTTTTAGCGATATTTACTCCTTAAAATCAACTCCTGATGTTGTCGTGGGACAACTATAGGGTCAGAACGGGGTTGATTGAAATAACTCCGGACAGTGCGGTTAGGGAGTTATTTTCCAAGAGTAACATTTTAACTCGTCTTCTTCTACACCGCTTGCCGTTTACTCAAACCGGTGGGACTTTTGTCGGGTATGATTGGGAGTTGATTTTAACTCCGCTTTTTCAACAGTTTGCAATAATCAGCTTTTCAACATAAAAATTTGTTAACAATTTGATTCTCCAGGAAAAAACTTCAGGCACCAAGGATTTTGGACAGTCTAAAAAAAAGAAAAGAATTATTTGTCCAAAATTCAAAAGCCCGCACCATTTTATTATATATTTTTCAGTTACACTACAAGCTGTGCTGCTCGACTTCATTTTTACAACAGTTTTGTAGTTTTTTATAACATTGTTAAAGAAGCATCCATAAAGGAAACTCAATCAGAGGGCTTACTCTGGATATATAGATACGACTAAATCTTTTTTCAATCTTCCTGGACGATTTATTTGTAACCGATTTTTCATATTTTTGAGAAAAAACAACAATTTGAGGAGAAAAATATGAATCCTGTGAATCAAAATTGGTTTATATTGATCAATGCTTGTACACTGTGAAAATAAAAACAAATCTCGAAAGAAGCGAGACTGAAAAATAACCGCCAAATATTTCGTTGCCACAGCATTAAACAAAGACAACAAAAATATGCCTCAATTACGGGTATCAACAAAGTGTGACGAGACGTAACAGCCTATTTTATTACTTTTACGACTTGGGAAAACCTTGCCAAAGAACTCATTATCAAATCCTGTGCTCAGGGTCAGCAACCAATGCAAGGGTAATTATCCAGTACGGTTTGACGAAGAAACTCCTCGGCAGCCGCCCAATAAAACCTAGGCGACTCATCAAGCTCATTACCAAATCCCCTGGTTAAGGTGGACGACAAGAGCAATTACCGAATACGTTTTGAAGGACCCATTCGGGAAAAGCAGCATCCAAAATTATATACGAGTCATATATAAGCAATAGAAAACTCCAGGACTCAGTCAGTTTTTACCCCGGTCTGCTGTAGGACGGTCACATCTACGCTTGTAATAAAACATCCCTTCGGTAAAGTATTGTATTGTATTGTATTTTCGAAAGACTGTAACTTAAAGAAATATCGGAACAGTGTGTGACAAGTTATTACTTTGGGATTACTGATTTACTGTGTAAGACTTGCGTCTTCCAACTTAATTCTACTTTAACACGATTCAATAAATAATTGTATAACATAATATCCTCAAAGAATTATCATTGGCATCCTCATCCCACTAGAATAAATTATTCTGACGAACGAGGAAATAGGGAAAAAATAGAGGGAATTAGTTGATTAAATTATGGGTTACGAATAACATTTATCTCTTCCTTGATTACTTAGGACATAACAAAAGTTTCACACCCGAATGTTTTGAAATCAATGGGCATCGCCAAATATGGTATTTAATGATTTAATAATCATATACAATAACATTAAATTAGAAATTGAAACAAAAACAAGCCCCAGGAGTAAAATATTCACCTACAGTGTGGTAATAGAATACACATTTCACAAGAGAATGTTGTGAGATCACTAATGTAGGGTACGGCAGGGTCGCTGCCAGTACCGTTAGAGCGACAGAGATGGTAACAAAGCACTCTTAGGACTGCATTATGTCTGTAGACACACGTCGTTTTCGTGTGAGTGGCACACCCAAATAGTATGAGTACTAGGTACTCGTCGTGTGCATAACTCGTTCTGCACCCATCGCTGGAAATTACATCATCCTGGCATGCGAAAATAAAAACCCTCTGTAACTGAATTAATAAGTAATGATCTGAGAAAATCAAAAGTTTGCTCCTTCGTTAAAGACCGCTTGACGGCATGAGATGTATAATCGCGGAACGGAAGAATTGATATGCAAGCTCTTATGCATATGCATGATCTTACGCGTGGCGATATCTAGCACCGCAAGCTCGATCTTCGTCCACTGAACCACCCCAAATGAGTAACGTAGAACCGGGACGGTAAGTATGTTAGTCGCAGGTGACTTGTTCAAAGCCGACAGATTTGAAGACCAAATATGTATGTCGAAGAAGATACTTGTATCTGATTCGGATGAACTCCTTCACTGATGTTACGTCCAGGATGCAGCTTTGAGGTACGTCCAGGTATGTATAGGTCTCTCCAGTGTCAAGATGTCTGATAACACTTACATCCACAAGCTCAAGGTGCTTGGGAACGCCAGTGATCTTTCCTTTTTTCAGATGAATCTGGGCACACTTGTCCAATTCAAAGTCCATACCAATCTCTCCTGTGTACCCCTTGACGATATTTAAAGCAAGCTGAAATTCGCTTACACCAGAAGCATAGATCTTCAGTTATCCATATAAAATATATGAGTGCTCTTATGCTCGCGATAATTAGTGTCGCCACAGAGGTATGTAGAAGAATTTCGTAGTGTGAAAGATAGAGGCAGAAGTGTGATGCAAAAAAGCAGAGGGTTCATGGTATCGCCTGAAAAGGGACGCGTTATTCGTTGTCATACGATAATTTCCAGATGAGATAGTAAATCTGTTTTTCAAAGGGGCTTCAATCTCTCACAGATGATAAGTTTATGAGAGGTTGAATCGAAAGCTTTCCGATTGTCAATCCAGGCCATTGATAGATAGCGCTGGTAGGATGCTGCGTCTTAGCAGACACATCTATCGACGAGCAGGTTCTCCCGACATCCTGCTACGCCTTTCTTTGAACCGCGTTGTTCTTATATCTCTGGCCACGCAGGTCCGATTGTCCAAACATACCTATCATTCAGAATAGCTCTTGAGATCTTATACAGTGTGTTCACACAAATTATTGGCTTGCAATTTTCTGGGTTGGGCAAGTCGCCGCTCTTCGGTAGGAGGATAGTGCATCCTCACACAAGCTACTGCGGAATTGGCGTTTCCAATTTTAAATATGAGGAGAATATGCGGGCAAGATGTTGGCGTGTATAAGTATACTTCTTCCAGCAGAAGTTCTTGATACCATCTTGTCCTGCAGCGGAAAAGTTCTTCGTTCCCCTTAGTGCTGCGTTTACCTCTTGGGCAGAAATTGATGGATATTCCTCCTTAGATGTTATGAGGTTGTCGCCCAACTCCTTCAAGTGGATGATATTATTTGTGTCTTCTCCAACTCCAGTGTTTTCGGGAGATTGTATACCTCTCTCCGAAAAGTCTCTGCCTCGTTGGGCTTGGGTGAATTTTTGACAGGAACAAGGAGATCGCTGAAGAGGCGCGATAGGTCAGCGAGAAACTCTTGATTCTCCTTGACCCGTCTCTCCCTCTTCTGTATTCTCCTCCTTGCGTTAGATAACACACATATTTTATTAACCATGTGCTGCTTGATTGTCAGCAGATTTGACTTTTTCAGTGTGTGATTACATAAGTTCTTGGGAAAACTTTCGAACCCTTTCCGTGAACGGTCTACCAGATGTTATGTAGTCAATCACACACTGAACACGAGACGCATTCTGTCTTGCCTATCCAATATTCTTGTTTGGTTGATGCAAGCATCTTTTAGTCTTTTGATCCGTCGTCGGTTTTAGCCTTCGATTAGAATCAGCCAAAGCTATCGCAGCACCTCAAAATAAAAATTTGATGGTCGAGTTTCCATCTAAATTATTTTCAGCACCCCGAACTCTAGGGTGATCGGCACTGTTTGCCGACCTATTGTCGGGTGCTCTACGCGTTCGATCGTTTTGAACCGCATCAGACCTCTCAGTGTATGCAGCCTTATCCTAGGATAAGGCTGCATACTCCGGGAGGTCGCCCGGTATCCCAGAGTCGCACTTTGAAACACCTAACCCAGGTGCCATTCAGCTTTCAGCACGGTTATTACGCTTCTTCTTACTATCCGTTCACGATACGAAGGCCCCTCCAAAACAGCTGCACATTTTTGTAATTTACTCGTAAGAAAAAAATCGGATAAAACCGCAGCTTATACTATAATCAAGCTTACTTTATTGCTTTTGAGACAAAACCCCGTTTGGTTATGTACAAAAAGTGGGTTGGAAAATATCCTTCGCGAAAAGGTAAAAACCGTGGTTTTTTCGCGTCACTCTGTCCTTGCTTGACTTTCGATGACGACATCTTTGAAATGAACAGTGTCAACATTTTGAAAAAAGAAACATATAGATACTTTCATGTTTTGACTATACATACTTGAAAACAAAATTGCAATGTATTAATAACAATTAATGTAAAATGAATTTAAACATGGCTATGCTATCTCTGGTAATATACGTAGTAGAGAGTTATAATTTGACTTAAAATGCTTGGAAAATTTCAAACAATGCAATCTAATAATATTGAGAAATGACAATCTTGAAACCTATTAATTTTTTTTTTTTTTTTTTTTTTCATACCATTAATCCGTTTCCCTTTCGGCGAGCCTCTAGGGGTAGGCGTGACACTACCCGATTCGGGTAGTGTTTCTAGGTGGATAGTTTCTTGTAGTAAATAACTACAAGTGTGGGCTCACCACACCCACGACCGCCAACAGCAACGCAGTAGTATTATTCTCGAACGGTCACCCATCCAAGTACTAACCGCGCCCAACACTGCTTAACTTCAGTGATCTAACGGGAACTGGTGTTTCCAGCGTGTTATGGCCGTTTTTAATCCTGGAAGACCGGCGAATGGTAGTGTGGGTGTGAGCACACAGCGGGATACCATAACTGACAGGTCTGTTCATTGAGAAAAGGTAGCTACTGCACGAAAAGCTGCCATTGGAAATCAAAGTATCTTTTTCCTCTTTTCAGAACTTGATGAATGAGCAGTCCCCCTGAGGTCACCCTTTAGCTATGATATCCCATAGCCATAGTCTCCTCACACCCACACTACCATTCGTCGGTCTTCCAGGATTATTTTTTATTCATTAAGAGGTTTTAAGATTGCTATTCCTAATTTTTATTCGATTGTATTCGTTAAAATTTTGCAAGCATAGTCATGTTCAAATGCATTTTACGTTAATTGCTATTTTAGAGGGGCCTTCCTATCCTGAACGAATAGTAGGGGTTATTCCTTCGAGACCATCCCTGGAAAATTGTGCGCGAATCCTTCTAATTATTGTGACCAAATTCAGCAGCAGTCCTTGGTACAGGAATCCTCTATCCGCAACCCGAGGATGCGTTCGATGGCTTTTTTAAATCCAAAGCCGAATGGTTGCGATACAAGGAATCGAACCCGAGCCTCCTGGGTGAGAGCCAGTTACCCAGGTATCATGTGTATAATATATATACACATATATATACACACACACATATATGTATATATACACATGTATATTGTATATATAATATAACTTTTATACTGCCATCCAAACTAAAAACTTACATAAGCGACATTTTTATAAGAAATTCATTTTTGTTATAATTGGATTCATGAGAGCAAGCTGCATCTGATTTTGTTACTAAAAATAAATAATTAATATTAGTAATTAAAAAAGCGATAGTTTAAAAATGAGTGAAGTCGAAAATGTTGAAAAATACAAGAGAAAAAGATAAACAAAGCACTTTTCGGGCCGCTAAGTTTGTAAAGGGTATCTAACACGTCATCAGAATACAAATGCAAAAGAACCTAACAAAGTATGAATACTACACGCAGAAAAAAGAACCCTATATTTTACTGAAAACCAAGTGAAATCTACTGATTTTCCAAATACGTATATGGACAACACATCAGTTCAGTAAATTTTACAACTATAGGCAACTGAATATGACTATCATTTATGGTTACCAGTACCGATTCTCAAGCGCTGTTGACCTGCGGATCAGTAGATTATACCGATCCAGTCGCTATTCTGCACTATTCCTCGATGCTGCAATTACGAATTATCATGTCACTTTGACAGATAATATAGACAGATCTAACTTATGTTAACGGTGCAGACTATAGTTTGGACGGCTCTATAAATTGTGAAAAAATGGCTAAAAAATAATTAATAAATAAACAAACGGTTAATTCTGAGATATATTTTCGGATATACTTATAATTAATCGGTATTTTTAAGTTACAACGCTTATAAAACAATTAAAATTTCGCACGCAACGGGGGGGATTTGAACGCATAAACCGAAGCACGCAAGTCGATTACCTTAACCACTACACTATTACACGAGTTGCGATCTGTGAAATAATTCCGAAATGCATTTGTAACTAAGGTGGCGACCTCGGTAACGACTTTTGAAAACGCGTTCATGCCATCGCGGCACGCGACAAAAGTTCTCGCATTTACCTCATATATCCATACAAGTCAGCTGGAACAGTCGCGGAACGCAAAAACGTCTTGCTCCAATAAACTCTCAACTGTACGCGACCTGTGAATAAGATCTGCCATCCAAAATTGTGTTATTTATCACAAAACCCCTTCATTGCTGAGTGAGAATATGGAGTAATGTGACGACTGTCACAGAAATGTCAAAAATAAATGTTTTGTAGGCGATGAAATCCATCCATTGCCGATGGCGTCATGAATTCATGCGATGGTCCACGTGGATAGGTTGCGTTATTACGACTGAGGGCGGGCTAAAGAAGCTATTCGGAACGGTAGCATGTACCGATCCTTCTGTAATGTTCACTGCACCACTATTGTAATCTCGGTTCAGTGGATTTTACATATCTTACCGTATTTCATACCAAGGAATAGAGGTTTATTTTACTGAAGGATTGCCGTTAAATTCACCCTAATTTCACTGTGACATTTACGAAACGCTTAGTGCTTTTGACAGTTTCACCCCTTTATTAAGAGCAGTTTTTACTGTTACGGTTACAACAAACACTTTACATTTCTTGATTAGTGAATATTATATTTCTTTTTTCTGCGTGTATTTGGAAATTTAAGGAAAAAAAGTCCCTGCTAGATTCCGCTATACACTAGCGACTGTCGTTCGGGTAAGTTCGGAATAGCCGCTGAACACACAATGACACTTACGTATATGTTTTGCTGTTGTATTTCGAACCCATGCCCAAGATCTTCGACAAAGACGACAAAGGCATCGTTCGCGGTTTTTGCCTTATATTTTCGACTTTTCGCGACGAGTTAAGACCCAAAAATCCATTTCCTGATAGAAATTGTTTTAAAAACCAATTAAATATTGCAAAATATGAAAGAGAACCTCATTTTCACCCTTATAATGTATATAAAGGAAATAACATTTTATTTGATATCAGAGTGCTTTGAGCAAACAGTTTTGGATTTTCGCAGTTCAAGTAAGATTGAACTTATGTGTTTTTTTTAGTTTGTACGGCAGTATATGTTTATATGTTCAATTGCAATGAGAACGTTCATAGAAAGTGCACTAATGCGTATATTTATCGAAGTGTCTAAGCTCAAGGAAACTACTTTGTCCTGCCCTCACAGACTATCAATTATTATAATTTTTTGCACATGTCTGTGAATTTTATATATATATTTTGTTTTGTTTTTGTTTTTAAGATTGATAAATGCATGGGTTGCGATGTATTGTCCATTAATAAGGCAGGCCCACCAAATGTGCATTTTCAATAAATATTTGTAATCACAAATTTGTAATAATATATTATTATTATTGAAGATATGTTACTCGCTCTCTCAAGCAGCTAATTCGCATGGGTTTAATCAGCGATTACTCGCTGATGAAATCAGTATTTCGTACTAATTTCATCAGCGCATTCAATTTTTAAAAATTAATGAGTTAGTAAAATAATGGGGTAAAGGAGGACTATTTTTTACACTTAAAGCATGTTGTAATTTTATTTCAACATATAAAAATTTGAAACACGAAAATGAATAATTGACAGCTTTGAACAAAAATTTGAGTACAGTGTTGAAACAAATGGAAACTTAGTACGTAAATCTAGATAAGCGAATTGTACATCAAAATTACAAGCAATTAGTAACATTATAGTAGTGAGGTTGCTGAAGATCCAGTTTTTCCTTAGATAAGAGCTCATCCAAATTAGTGTTGTCCTTGTAATCTTCATCATGCTTTCGTTTGTATTTCTTCTTTGATGGTCTCAGCTGTCTTGTTTGTGCATCCTAGTAGTGCTCCTGAAAATTAATTTCCCAGTAGTCTGTTCATTATACTTAGTTGTGAGTCATTACAGAGCATGTATGTAATCTAGAGTCTGTCGCCCAATGCACTTTTTAAAAAATTTGACAATGATCGGGTGGCCGAAAAACTTCATTTTCAAAATTCCCGACTTTTTCCTGGCCAATTTTTCATTCTCCCTGACCGTTAACATTGAAGGACCATCATTTTAAGCTTGTAACATTTTTAACATGGAATTTCTTAAAAACAGAGAAAAACAATTTCAGGTCAAAATAGAAAAAAATTTCAATTTACTTATTTATTTCAGTAAATAAATATAACTTTTTTACCACACAAGATAAATTATCAATCAAAAAGCATAAATTTTCAAGGAAACAGTGGAAGTTTCCAACAAACAAGATTACTTTTTAACAAATTAGTTGAACTCTTAACCAAATAGTTAAATTTTAAACTTACAAAGCTGAATATTCAACCAAAGGTTCAAATTTTCAAACATAACAAAATAAATATTATCGTTGTTATGGTTTTTGAACAGGCAAATGTCATTGATAATTTTTCATGTTAATTCTTTTTTGTCTATATGGTTTAAAATCAATATTTTTGAATGTTGATTTTTTATATTTTTCCTGAATTGTGAAAAATGAAATAAGAATAAACAAAGAAGAGTAAACTTTAATCAAAAACAGTTGTATTTTTAATGAAATACTTGAATTTTTTACAATAAATTCGAATTTTCAACAAAAAAAGGTGAATTTTCAATCCAAAAAGACGAATTTTCTGTCGAAATAGACAAATGCTTAACAAAAGTTGAATTTTTCACCAAAAAGATTAATTTTTAACAAAATACTTGGATTTGCAACAAAGTGATTAAATTTTCAAAAAAATAGTTACATTTTCAACCAAATACTTAAACTTTCCAGAAAACAGTTTTATCTTAAGCAAAAAGAGGAATTCTCAACAAAAAATGTAATAGTTGATGTTCTAACTAAGAACGTGATACTTTTACCAAAAGAGATGAATTTCAGAACTTAAAAGATGAATTTTCAACCAGCAAGACGATTAATTTTCTACCAAAAAATATGATTTTTCTACAAAATGCATGAACTTTCAAACAAATTGTTGAATTTTCAAGCCAAAAAGACGATTGTTCCAGAAGATAGTTGAACAGTAAAAATTTTCAGTAAGAAAATTAACTAACACACACAGTTTGTGTCACTAAAAGTGTAAAATATATGTATAAATTATCGAATTTGATGTAAACAAAACGAATCAAAAGTATTAAACTTTTATTAAAATTCCTTTACCTTCCAAAATTGCTAACGCCTCGTCAGGTACGCCAATTTTTTGCAACTCTCTTGCTAGTTGTTTTCCCGATAGTTCTTCGTGCAGAGGCTCCTTATCTTGTTTAAAATACATTTAAATATAAAGTGGAATAACCAAAAACAAATTATTATTTTGTAATCTTCCAAACAATTTAAGAGAAATGACTTGTACATTGTTAAAACTAGGCCCACGGTAAATTTGGTAGAACTTGTTTTTCTTGAGTTTTCCAAATTCACGATCTTTATATTAATTTTTTGTTATTTCCCAGAACCTGCAGATTTTTGATCGAAATAAACTAGTTTATGTGTGCGAAAGTTGTAGCACAAGTCAAAATATGTAGGTATAAGGTGCGATGGAGGTTATGTTCACGTAGACCGGCGTGGCACCCAACCCGTGTGGAAAAATTTTGTGGCAGTCTTGAATCATGCTAAGGCCAGTACAGTTTTTCTCAAGCCTGTTTATTCACGCAATACTAGCCTGGCGCTAGACTGGCGCTGTCTAGTTTTACTACGTGTTTGATTCATACCTTTCTGCTGTCTAGTCCCAGTCTTGGCGCTATCTAGGAGTTCGTTACGAATTTGAATATATAAAAATTGTCCAGATTTTAGCTAGTTTTGAATAAAAGATTTAGGAAATTACAATACGCAATTGCACAAATGCTCAAGAAATAATTAATTATACACTACTAGATATTTTAGATAGTAAACAATAATTGTTGAAGGTGAAAGAAATCTTGATACGAGAACTGTATTCTTAAGAACGATTTTTTTTTCAAGAATGTTTAAAAACATTTTCTTTTAATTGAATTATATAGTGGAGATATAATAAATTTATATTTAATTCATAATAATCATAATATGTATAATGCTATGTATAATATTGTTACGTCATGGAAAACGTAAAATACTTTCCTTTTTAATTAGGTTCCTCGTTTTAGTTGAGATCGAAGATCTCGCACAGGGAAGAGGAAAGAGTAGCAAATAAATAAATATAGATTAGTTTAAACAATTTATTATAATCAATTACACTTGAAACGTATTGTTTGTTAAGGCTTTAGCACAAGAAACTGAAGGAAGGCATGTAGACACTCTAATCCTTGGCCAGGACCTTTAAAATAAAGGAGACTCATGTATTATGGCCCAAAAGGAGTTAGATAATGAAATTAGATTTATTAAAATTAGAACTTACCGGTTTATTGATTCGATTGAAGAATCAAATGATATCTAGATGGTCTCCGTGTAGTGGTGTGAAAGAAAGGGGTTGTGCACCTTGATGTAAACAATAAGGGTTCCAATTCAGGGTTGAATGGGTACGAAGTAATCCAAGATGGGAAATCCCAGATTCGGGTTTCCCGGTGCACAACACTTGACACAAGGGCACACACACTAACACGCGAAGGATACCGGTTTGACACACTAGACACTGGATAGTCGAATCGGGGAAAACCGTAGGAAATAGAGAAGAGTTGTACGGAACTGTAACTTCTAATTTTTTGACTGACCCATGCTGGTCCATTCACTTTTTATAGGGCCTATGGCTACGATCATGCATGCTGCAACGATCCTGTATACGCGTACGTCACGTATATATATATATATATATAGATATACTATACGGTTTGTAATGTTTTCAGTATATCTATAGCTATGTCCTCCAGTTTCCACGTGCTTTTGGGCCCTATACTGTAATCTCCACCTTAGCATACCGCGCCCGCATTTTATGTCAAGAAGTTCCCAGTGATAGGTGCAGAGCGTGTCATGCACACGCTGAGTACCTAGAACATATACTATCGGGGTGTCCGACCCACGCAGGAACAACGTATATCTATAGACATAATGCGGCCCTAAGAGTACTTTATTACCACCTTTGTCGCTCTTACGGTGTTGGTCGCGACCCTGCCCTGCCGAACGCTCCAAGGGATATAGAGTCAATTGTCCGAAACGAGAAGTGCCAGATTTTCTGGAACTACGATTTTCGGGCAGCAGTCTCCGTTGCGCACTCGAGGCCTGACATTGTTCTCCAAGACTTCGAGAAACGAACTATATTCGTGATCGAATTCTCGGCTCCATCCGAATACAACATCACTGCAAAGGAGAAAGAAAAAGAGGAGAGATATCAAGACCTTAAAAGAGAGCTGCTTCGACTGTACCCAAAATATTCGGTACGAGTGATTGTTCTTGTGATAGGTGCTCTCGGAGGTGTGAAATTATCGCTGGTTCGTAACCTTAAAGCCATACCCGCGTGCCAAAAATATGCCAAGGCTCTTGCGAGATGGATGCAGAAAGCTGTCATCCTTGGGTCGCTTCGTGTCCTCAAGACACACGAGGGTTTCGCCGGCCTGTCGTTGTGATTTCGTCGTGCCCTGTGACCACCCATCTCACGGATGTGAGACGTGGCCATAGGTGTATTTTACCGCGGTTCTACTGGGGGCCATTGACATTTTTTCAAGATGGCAGTTGCTCTTAGTGGTACCCTGCGGTGGTTGTTTAACTTTGTTTTTAATTATATATATATATATAAAGACACATATACATATTTAGCTATATCTTACAGTGTACAACGTGCTGACTATATATATATATATATAGCTGCACTACACAGTGCACGATACTCGCTCTGTATTTATTGAGTATTTATTAGTATAAGCATGCAAATATGTAATTATATGAATAAATATATTAACATATATATACGTCACGGGACGTGACACCTCCCCCCTAAGTCGAACGCGGGGTGAAGCATTCAAGTGGGGCTTCAGAGTCCCACATGGAGCGAACGTCCGCGTTCGAACGTATGGTAGAAGGGTCGTCATAAATACTAGATTAAAAATTAAGATCGAACAGAAATCCATTTTATCATGAATAATTTTCTGCAAAATAAGCATGAAAAAGATTCAAAAATAAAAAGTAGGCCCCTAAATTGCCTCACTTTTCGGCTTTTTAGAGACAAAAATAACTAATTGAAAAAAAAGAGGGAGAAAAGGAGAAAAAGTCAACCAAAAACCAACCTCTCACTTTTTCCTTTATCCGTCTTTTTTTTTTTATAATTGTAATAATCTGAATAGATTGGTTTGAATCACCCAAAAACACTAGACACAATTATGTCTTATATGTAAGTTTATATTCGTGAAAATAGCATGAGTATACAAAAAAAAATATATATATATGTAGTGTTAAATATGTTTTGAGATCAGGGATTACATATTAAACTTGTAGTTTCTACGTGGACGGAAACAATGTGGAGCTACATGTCCTCTCTCATAACACCTTCCGCATGCATTTAACCATTTATAAAGTTTCGTCTTCCCGTGTGGAAATAATTCATGGCGCTACGCCGTTCCAGTCTAGACCGCCACGAGTCTATACTGGCGCTATCTCGTGTAACTGTGCTGGGGCGGTGCGCAAATGTAACGCTCCAATCGACCAGCCGCTATCTAAGCCGGCTGTACTGACGCGTTCTAGCGAATCTAGCCAAATCTAGCAGACCTGGATGCAACCTAGATTGTAAATTTAATATTGCTTTTTAATGACTATACAATTTCTGACAAAATGTCACTGTGAGCTGTATTGAGAATATAAATAAATTCCAGATTTCTGAAAAAAATTGGAATATAGCTCATATGAGATTTTGTGACAGAAATTAATTACCTTAAAAATCTATAAATAAATTTGCTTATTGTCATTTAAAATATTTATTCAAGCATTCCGGCATTCTGATCAATAACTTTAATAGTTACGTCTTCCAATTTGATTTTTTTAGATCTCAACGCTCGATACTTGTCCCAATCGACAGCTTTTGTTAAAACTGGTCCCAAGGCGTGATGAAATTCTCTCTCCGTTAGTCGGAGCGACATTTTCAATGAATCCATGGTCAATTAGAGGCCTCTCTCTTCCACCTGCATGATGAAAATTATTTGATCACAGAGAAAAGTTCGATTTCAAAAATAGTATAGAACTTCGTGTAATTAATCTACGAAGGTTCCTGAATGGAATTTAATCCAAAATGAAGAATATAATATAACAAGTGTAACATTATTAGTCAGGAAAAATAAGTGGTTGATTGTCTTAGAAATATTGTATTTACTGAAATGCCAAAATATTTCGTTGGCCAGCAAGTATGGGAATAAATAATTAATTAAAACTAAAATACTGCACGTTTAATAGGGCGGAGTGAAAATGCTAAAATTAAATCAATTCGTTCGGTCCAGCGTAAAGAACTTTTGGGTTGGCGTCCGAAAAAAGTTCTAAACAAATTGGAAATCAGTTAATATTTTCTGTTCGGGTTTTGGATTTAAAAATTGAAAAAGAATATATATATTTTTTTT
>CAKNXH010002451.1:0-38744 GCA_932178445.1 Andricus quercusramuli
CCCTCCAAGCACCATATGTTTCCTTTCCTCAAGACTGCTTGATGAATGTACTCCCAAGACATATATTGGCCTCTAAATAATTATTTGATGATATAACATATAATCATTTTCCACGGTTCGACAATCAATTGCAAATAATAATAGTTTTCATTCAAAAATTAAAAAAATATTAAACCTTGAAGTAAAATCATTATTGACTTCATTCTATTCATTGTTCATTAGGGTCACACTTTAAAGCAAAATTTCATATTTTAAGGAACGGTTGGGTGAAATTTTGAGAACGACTAGTTAAAATTGATCTTTTTTCCAAACGATAGTATTTCACTTACCAATATACTCATCAGACAAAGCCACATTTTCTTGCAATAAAACATCGTAGAGTATTAGAAGACTCAAAATATAAGGCAATTTGCCCATTTTGAGGAAAAATGTAATCTCAGAATAGAACTGATGACGATGAGAAAGACAATTCGACTGTTATAAAGAAACGTTGTTTTCTGTGCTATACAATTCAACGACTATTTGCGTTACCTCGGAAATATACTCACTAAACAAGCATGTCCTCGCTCTGCACGTGACATTACACTTCTTGTTATAACTTTCATACACGTAAATTGATTTGGGTCTAAGATAACAAAAAATTTCAGAATAAACTAAAATATAAACACTAACCTTTTAGTTTAAGCACCGCTTTCTTATTTCATTTTTTATCATTAATAGTCAAGTGCAGATATCATAAAAGAAAAAAAATCTTATGAATCTGAAAAAATCGATTACACTCAGAGAAATGTTTGTTTGAATTGAACAAACATTTGTTGGACCCTATATCAATGCTAGAATTTGCTTGTTTCAAATAAAATTTGTTTGAATCAAACAAATATTTGTTTCAATCAATCAAATATCAAAGAAATAATTTGTTTGACATGAAGAAATGATTGGTTTGATTTAAAGGAATATTTTTCTGGGTGTAGTACAAAAAAATACACATACTATAATGAAAGGTACATGTGTCGAATACGACTGGGTATTACTGCATCCCCTTCAAAAGATGATATAAAAATGACCCTGAGTGAATTTAATTATTATTTTATAAATGTGAAAAAATCAGAGTTCAATATTTTTCTAAGGAAAACCAAATCAATGAGTGACAGAACGAAATCAGAAACAATAATTAAGTCAATTCATTTAGAAACAAGCACTTTGAACGAAATTTACCTTGAGCGACCATTAATATATATTTGTTTAATTTTTACTAAAATCAGGTGTTATTTTCTAACCAGAAGGAATAACTTGTGGGATGCCACATTATTTAAGAATAAATAAAATTTGCAAAAAGCATCCTTTCGAAGAGTTTTTGAAACTAAATATTTATTGAATTATTTCAAACACACCTAATTTTCAATAGTAAAAACCTAAGTAGTTAAACAAATTTCAAACTTAAAAGTTCAAAATTGATTCCAAATTTCCCGTAATTATCCATTAATTTTTGATTTATTACCATGAATAACCAACAGTTTTCGAGAACATGGTCAATTAGCCATTAGTTACCGATACATTACCATAGTTAACCATAAATTTAACATTAATTTCCAAAATTTTAATAACTATCTCAATACTCTGAATTTAAAGATGACATTTCTACAACGTTACCTTGAATAAGTTGAATGAGAAAAAATGTTCGTAAATATCAATAATAGAAGCCAGTAAAAAAGTACCGCAACAAAATATTTTTATAGGAATAATAACTTTACTGCAGTAATAATATACAATTTTATAAAATATCGAAAAATTTATATACACACACACACACGTCGTTCATAAAACACTATTTTGCTACAAAAAGCATAAAGATTACATATCTTATTAATTTATCATATATCTATATAAAATATACATTAAATACATTAGGTTCAAAATCAATTAATCATAATAAATTAATAAAAATAGTTCATAATGAATACTTACACTTTTAAGATTACATTTTTTTTCACTAAAGAATGTAAAGAAATTATTATAGAAATTGAGTATATTTTTCTTTGCCTCTAATTTAGATATGAATGTACACTAGCTCAGTTTTTCAGATAAATGAATTTTGAGCTTCGACTAAAAGCTCTCCTAATTTTATATGAAACTTTTTTTTTACCAAACTGAACACTTTTTTGTCGGATTCATTGGCGTTCCAAGAGGACAATTAAACACTTGTGCAAAGTCTTTTGTATTAGAAAGGGTGCCAATCACTCGAAATTTGCCAGGTGAATGCACTGCAGTTTTTAATTTATTTCTAGTCGCTTCCGGTCTCATCGACCCACACCAGACTTGTGCAAAATTCAGGAAAAATAACTGCTTTCCGGTGGCATTGATACCTGGAAGATTCTCATTTTCGTCTCCGTTTGTCCTCAGCCACGTTTCATAAGCCTGGAAAAGGTGTTTAATTTTTTTGTTAATTTACTTAATGTTACAAACTTGCACAATTATTAGAATATTCGATAATAATTTTACATTCTTGTTATTTCTAGGTAAAATTGTTAAAGAAAATATCGAATCTTTCACTAAGCAACATTAAGCTTTGAGCCCCAAAAAGGAACCCCGGAGGAAAATTAAATAAACATGAATTTTTACCCAAAAAAGATCAATTTTCAACAAAAAATGGAATAGTGAAATTTTAAATTGGAAACATTACTTTCCAACAAAAAAGTTTGATTTTTAACAAAAAAATATGAATTCTCAAAGAAAAATGTAACAGTTGATATTTATATAAACAATATTTTTATTTTAAATGAAAAACTATCAAACTATGTCAAAAAACTATTTTTCACTAAAAGAGTTGAATTTCCAAATAAAAAAGAATTTTCAGTTATGAAAGAAAAATAGAAACAAATTTTTGAAATTTCAAGCCAGAAGAGCTAATTTTCTATAAATCAAATTAATTTTGAACAAAAAAGTTGTTTTTTAAACTAAATAGTTGAATTTTCAACTCAAAAAGACGAATTTTTCACAAAGCAATTTAATTTTTAACAATAATAAATGTCCTGCAAAGGGGTTTGAAAATAATTTTAAAAATTTAAACAATTATTAAAATAGTCCATAATACTTTTACAGTTTTTTATTTCTAAGTATAATTATTTCAGAAAATATCGAACTTTTCGCATAACAAACTTTAATTTTGACCCCCAAGTTTTAGAATTTGTAGTAAAAATAATAAGTTATGATCAGACTTCACAGCCAAAAATGCTCTCAAAACAGAGGAAATAGGAGGATTTTCTCGAAAATAGGGGAATAATAGGGGAATACATTTTTTAAATAAAATTAATGTACGTACAATATTAAATTCAATTCAAAGTAATTTTTATTTAATTTCAACCAAGAAATATTTTCATTCAAAATAAAAAACAAAGTAATTTAATAAAAAACCAGAATTACCAACAAAATAGAAGAATTTTTAACCAAAAGAAATGACATTTTGAGCAAACAAATCAGGAATTTCCTACAAAAAAGTTAATTTTTATTTAAATAATAGAATAATTGGCTAACAAATTGATGAATTTTTAAGCCAGAACGGTGAATTTCCTATCAAACAGTTGAAATATCAACCCTAAAAATAATAATTTTCAACAAAAAAGTTCATTTTCATCAAAATAGTTTAATTTTCAACCCAAAAACACCAAATTTCAACCAAATAAATGAAATTTCAACCCAAAAGATGTTTTTCCAATAAAATAATTCAATTTTCAACCAAAGAAATAAATCTTCACTAAAAAAAGTATTTTTAATAAATTAGTTCAACTCTCAACCAAGTAATTTAATTTTCAACCAAAAATATGAATTATCAGCGAAAAATGTAAGATACCTATGCTATTTTGAACAAAAAAATTTAATTATAAATCAAAAGCAATTGAATTCATCCACAAAAGGCAAATTTTCATCAAAATAGTTCGTTTTTAACCAAATAGTAGAAGCTTGCACAAAATTGTGGCATTTTTAAACTAAGAAGATGAATTTTCTAGAAAACAGTTGAATATTCTAGAAAAAAGTTTAATTTTCAAACAAAAAATATGAATTTTTAACCAGAAAGTTATTTCTCAACCAAATAGTTGAATTGTGAACCCAAAAAACCGATATTCAACAAAATTATTGAATTTTGAACAAAATAATTATATTTTTTAACCAAAAATGTAATTGCAGACTTTTAAACCCGAAATGATAAATTTTCAACAAAAGAGTTGAATCGTCAACCAAAAGAGATGAATTTTCAAACAAAAAAATAAACGAATTTTCTACAAAACAATTAAATTTTAAACCCGAAAAAAGGATTCTCAACAAAAAATTAATTTTCAAACCACAAACAAACAAAGAATAAACTTGTAACCAAAAATAGTTCAATTTTCTTATTGGGTTCTATTCATTCAGTTCACATTCATGCAAAAAAAACCGAGAAAATGGGGGAAAAATTAATTTTAAAAAGGGGGAAATGGGAATAGGGGAAAGAGTGTGAAGCTTCTTTGACATTACGTACTCTAAAGGCTTGTTTGATTCCACCATTATCAGCAATATTCTCTCCCTGAGTATTGACACCATCGATTTTCATATCCACTTCCGTCACTGTGTATCGACTATATTGATCTTTTGAAAAAATTAATAAGTTCATGGAGAGAATAATTTATTATCACATTAATAATTAATTAATAATATAATTGCTCTACCAATCAGACATTGGGCTCTCCGATGAAATTCTTCAATTGCATCGTCTTTCCACCATCTGTGCAAATTCCCATCCTTGTCGAATAAACGACCTTTATCATCAAAACCATGAGTTATCTCGTGGCCAATTACCACTCCGATTCCCCCGTAATTTAAACTTCTTGGAAAGTATCTGTGGTAAAAAGGTGGCTGCAAAATTCCAGCAGGAAACACTATAAAAATCGGAATATAATTTATAATATTCAGCTTTCTTTTCGAAAATCCATTACCAAATTAACAATGACCGGATGAGAGCCACTGTGAAGTTAGCTGACGAGAGCAGCTCGGCTCTCACATGCGGAGAACCGTCGGCCCGGTAGAGAGGGGGTCGCGAAGCAACGGGCGGGCCCAGCGTGCGCGCGCACGCTTGCCGCTGGTCTATCCGCACGCACGTTGCATCGCGATCCCCTCTCTGCCGGGCCAACGCCCATTGAGGATGGAATGTTCAAAACCATCTAGAGGTCACAAATCTTGACCGAATAGAATAATTTTTTTTTAGAAATGTTACTAATTGAATTTTGAAGAGACCCACTCCACCTAAATATCAAAATCAATTATTTTTAATTAGAAAACTTGTGAAACCTCATCCCTAAACATTGTACTCGAGACACACACTTCTGAAACCAACTAACCCTAAAACACAAATCCCAACCCATAAACCCTAAACCCAGTGGCGTAACTACGTTTAAAAAGTTTGTGTTCGGAGAAGGTGGGGGGGGGGGGGGCTTTACAGGTGACTGGGGGGTGGGCTATAAAAAAAAAAAAAAAAAAATAATAAAGTAAATTAAAAAAAAAATTGAAAATCTGTTAGTTAAAGCGAATGTTGCATTATGAAAGTTTATATGAAAAAGGTTTCAACATTGGTTTTAGGGTTTATGAGTTTAGTGTTCGCGGGTTGGGATTTGTAAGTTTAGGATTAGTGGGTTAATGGTTTGTGGATTTACGATTTATGGGTCTGGACTTTATGGGTTGAAATTTGTGAATTTAGGGTTAGTGGGTTTAGCGTTAACGGGTCTATAGATTAAGGATATATGGATTTAGGGTTTATTTATTAGGATTTGGATCAGCTGCTTTCAGAAATGTGAGTCTCGAGTTCAATGTTCAGGGTCTTTGGATAAGGTTTCATAAGTTTTCTAATTTGAAGAATTAATTTTAGAATTAGAATTTAGAATTTAGACCTCAGGGTGGGTTTGAACAAAATTAGTGCTCTATCCCAGTGTGCGACGGTTCTACGCACGTGAGAGCCGAGCTGGGCTCGTTAGCTAACTTTACAGTGGCTCTAATCCACTCCATGCAAATTAATTTCGATCATGGATCTTTGGTCAGGGTCCTGCTCAACGAGTTCAATAATTAAACTGACTTATTTGATTTTTATTTCGACTATAATAAGCATTTACAACTGCTGGAGCAGTATTCCAGAGAGTTTTGTTAACAGCACTTCCAAGGCGATCCTGTTCGACTCTAGTTAAATGATGCAAGATATTCAAAGTATTCTCGAAATATTTATCCGGACGAATGAGAACCTGAAATTTCAAAAGTGATAGCATACTCAAAGAAATTCAGAAAGATTGAAAGGGAGTATTAATTTAAGTTTAATTACATCCTTATAGCGCTCGTTGAGCGATTCAGGGTCTAAAATAAAATCTGGATATCCAATCCGAAGAAACATCGCGTTCACTTTTTCACTCGCTATTTTTTTTGTCTCTTTATCGATCCAATTGATTTTATTCAATAATTCTCTAAAAGATTGCTGAATTTCCTGAGTCATAGACAGCGTCTATAATTAATTAAAAAATTACATAATTTAGGAATCTTATTTCACGAGTAAATGTCTTTTAAGATTGCAGGGGTCGGAGTTCAATCCTTTTTTCTCCATTAAATTTTGAGCAATCTCCAGAAACACATAAAATCGAGAATTTTAACTCAATATTCCCATTTTGCACCTTTTTACAAGTTTCAATTCATTTTTTAAGAATCATAAAAATAAATTTAAGACATTAGAAAACAATACGCTTTGGGAGAGATTCTTTTTGACGAAAAAATATTCCAAATAGAAAATTCCTGAAATATAACAATCCTGAACTGAAAAATTCCGGAATAATAAAATTCCCGAACAGTTTATAATATTACTGAGTTTGAAAATTCCCAAATTCTCCACAGAAAATTGACGAATAATAAACTATACGACACTGTTCAATTTCCGACACTAGAACATTTCCGAATTTAAACAATTCAAAAAATTGTTCAATAATGAATATTACAAATTTATTTATTGAAATATAATAACAAATTAATTTAATCGGAGAAAATTTGTTTCCATGTTCAATGCATTTTTGTTATTTATTGATTAAATTTCATGTAATATTAACTGGAAAAAAATTTCTCAAAAGAACTTTTTTTTTAAATGTTCATAGTAATTTTTTTTAATGATTGTCCTTGTAATAAAAATCTTGTTCTTGTATTGTGCATTGAAAAAGATTTTTTTTCAATTATTGTTATTCCAAATTCAGATTCATATTGTTATTCCAAATCCAAAAAAACAGTAATTTGAAAAAAATACATTGAACAACAACAAAATTTTCTTTTGATTAAAATATTTCCTTATTGTGTTTCTAAAGTGAAAATATGATTTATAAGGAAAACATTATTTCAATTCTTTGAATTCTATTTTACATTCTATTTTATTCTACATTTTTTAGTGCTCGGAATTTTTCAGTATCGGATATTTTATAATTCGGCAATTTCTGTCGGGAATTTCATTATTCAGGAATTTTCAAATTCGCTAATTTTATAAGCTGTTCCGGAATTTTATTATTCGAGAATTTTCGAAGTTGAGATTTTTATATTTCGGCCATTTTATCATTTTGGGAATTTTTTATTTCGAATATTTTCTTTTTCGGAAATTTTACAGTGTCGAGATACTTATTTTCCGGGATGTTTCAGTCGTCTCTTTTCATGGTTGACAATATTTTTCACGTATCTGGAGATCTTAACTGTTTCCAGGAATATTGTTATTCACATATTGTTGAATTTTAGGTAACAATATTTCTTAAATCTTCAATTAAATTTATATTTGAAAAATGCCCAAGCACCCTGCAATTATTATTTATTAATCTCATATTTTGTATACTTACATCATTTTTGCTGTTTTCATCAAAATATCTTTTAACGAACATGGATCCAACTGCCATTCCCATATTTGAATTCACTTGAGCGACACAATTTTTCCATCTGAGTGGAGCTTGCTCTCGTCCAAAAAGAATAAAATAAAACCTCTGTTTAGCTTCTTGAAAACGATCGTCCAGATTGTTAACCCTGTGCCTCACAAATCGCCACAAAAGGTAATTCGATACTGTCCTAAAAAGAAGACAATTGAAAATAATAAATCAAATGGTCAAAATATAAATACCGTAAGCTTGGGCTAAGTGGCGCATATATTTTTATTCCACACTCGACCAAAATGGCCACCTTTCTCCCCTGAAAATAGAGGCGAAAGTAGCATATATTTCCCGTAAACCGAATTTTCGGGGAGAAAGTAAAATTAGCGGGGCGAAAGTAAAATCAGCGGGGCGAAAGTGAAATCTGCGGGGCGAAGTAAAATTTGCGGGGCGAGAATAAAATGGACATTTTTTTCTTTTTTTTTTGTTCAGCGGTCACCATATTGAAAATCTGAGTTGCTCCGAGTCGATCGGAATTCGAGCCGCGAACCAAGCTGTAGAAAATGCGTCGGACAAGTCACGAACTTGTAGCTAGGTTACGGATACGGGATAAAAAAAATGAAACATTACATCCTTATTTCTATGCGAAATGTATGGATAAATTTCGAAGTTTTTGACAAACAGTTCGAATTTCCTACGAACAGTTCCTGAAAATTTAAAGCTGAAATATGAAGAGGAAAAATTTTATTCGTGCGATTTAATTTATATTAATTTATAACTTCGCATCTCAGAAGATTCGAACCCTCAAAGACTGCTGACTCGCCAGTTTCTAAAAATGAATCAGAAGTGTGTAAACACGCGCAACCATCGACACCAGACAAAATAGGTATTACAAAACTTCCAACACCCCATCCGACGAGCTCGAAGAACACATACAAGCACAGGCACGCACCGCGCGTTTGTGCAAGCGTGTGTGCGAGCGACGTTTGGCAAACCTACTTTCCAGTTCCCAGATTTGTCAGGCGAGCTCGTGAGTGCTCTGAGAATCTTTTCCCAATCACTCGTAATATTTTTGTAATTATTCACGTAAAAAAAAGTTATGAACTGTTTTAGATTTTTCGCATCAAGTTCGACAATTCTTTCTCAAAGTTCGCAGATTATTTACGAAAATACATCAATATCCGATGAACTTATCTCATATCCGAGAGCTAGCTACTAGTTCGTGACTTATTCATGGATAATTTTTTTCCGTGTATACCTTTGAGGTCGAGATCTTTTCACTCTTCTATTCAGAATAACAATGTTACTGGGAACAGCTCAAGATCATAACACATGGAAAAAATCTATCCGTGGAATAGTCACAAACTAGTAGCTAGATCTCGGATATGAAAAAAATTCATCGGATATTGATGGACATTCGTAAATAATCTGCGAACTTAGAGAAAGAATTGACGAACTCGATCTGAAAATTCTAAAACGGTTCATCACTTTTTTACGTGAATAATTACAAAAATATTATGAGTGATTGGTTAAAGATTCTCAGAGAACTCACGAGCTTGCCCGATAAAACTGGGAACTGGAAAGTAGGTGCGCGCGGTGCATGTGTTCGCTCGTATATGTGCTTCGAGTTCGTCGGATGAGTGGCTAGAAGTTTTAAAATACCTATTTTGTTTGGCCTCGATGGCTCCGCATGTTTACACACTCCTGGTTTATGTTTGGAAAACTGGAGAGTCAGCAGTCTTTGAAGGTTCGAATCCTCTGAGTTGCGAATTTATGAATTAATATAAATTAAATCGCACGAATAAAATTTTTCCTCGTTATGTTTCAGTCTGAAATGTTCAGGAACTGTCCGTAGGAAATTCGAACTGTTCGTAAAAAACTACGAAATTTATCCATATATTTCTCATAGAAACAAACTATTATATTATAACTCTATTATATCTAATTCTGAAATACCATCTGATTTTACATTCTCTTTTAGACCCCACACAGTCGCAATTCGGGACATAATAACGATTTCCCTTTATTACATTGACTCGTTCACAGATACTTCTCCTGCCCGTCGGTGACAGCCGTTTTCGCCGACATGCGCCGCTTAGCCCTGATTTAAAATTATTTTTCTCATTATACATTACTTATACCTTGGTGGAGTTTTTGAAATAAGATTCACCAAATCCTGAATGTATTTAATAGCAAATATAACAACTGGTTCGGAAACATTAGCAGGACGAGCCAAAACGATCGATAAATATCGATGCCAGTCTATCTGTGGAATCGCCAATCTTAATTCTCCAATGCTCATCCTCTTGTAAAGATCGGAAACGTTTCTCCTCTCATCTGGTGAAGAAGTGATCTATTCGAAAAAATAATTTGAAGAAAAGTGACAAGATTGACATTAGATAGGCAGGGGTTTTTCTATACTTTTCTTTCTATACCTCACCGACTTGGAGAACATTCTACAGCTGATGTGGTCTATTTTTATTCTAAGTTTCTCGAATGTTCTCGAAGGGTCCCCGCAATGTCACAAAAGGATATCTCACAATTTGTGAGAGACGAATTTGCGTAAACAAATTCAAGGTTATTTATCATCTCAATTAAGCATTTCGCGTAAACACTTTCAAGGTTATATTCTGATTTGTCGTTTTTTTTCTACTGCCTCATATAGTTATGAGAAAAACAAGGAAGCAATGAATCATCCTTGTTATTCTCATAATAGTATGATGCAGTAGAAAGTGAAAGGACAAATCAAAATATAACTTTGAAAGTTTTCACGCGAAATCATTAACTGAGATAATAAATAACCTTGAAGTTATATTATTATTACATTATTTTTCGACCTTATCGGGACCCTCCAAAAAAAATCTGGAAACTTAGCACGGACATGAACCACTCCAGCTGAAGAATGCTCTTGAAATCGGTAAGGTAGGATCTTGATATAACAATACCCTTGCCTATCTGCTACTGATGTTTCATTGAGCTTGATTTGAATTTTGTTTAAACAAATTTTTATTATACTTTCGCTAGCCTTCTTTCGAATCCAATCAGTTCTTCTGCCTGCTTTTTTGCATTTTCTAAAGGTGATCCTAAAAGAGTTGCTACTTTAATCAAGTAACTTTTATACGCGTTCAGGTAAACTGCATTCGAAGATTGAAGAAAGTAGTCCCTTGTTGGCAGACCCAGGGATGTTTGATCAAACTGAAAATTAATTTAATTAGAAAATTTATTTTAGAATATATATTATATATCTACATGAGAATAATTTAATGAGAGATTATTGATGAAAAATACAAAATAGGATTTTTATGCAAAAAGATTGATTTTAAGCGTCTTCTATTTTGAATAAATCGATATCAAAGAAAGAAAAAGAATAGGAGAACAATAAATGGTATAGAAAAACTGTGTATGTATCCTACTGTGAATATAAGGGACTAGATTTCATATATTGAAAAGACTGCTAGCGATCAGCACTTGAGTTCATTAAAAATAAAATTAGTGTTTCTCGGACTTTATCCAGATTTGCGAGTTTTGTGATTATCAAAGAATAGATGATAGGGACACACTTGTCTTAAATCAGGTTTATTCTGGATAAATATTCTTCTTGTTCACTGAGCGAAAAAGTTCCGTGTAGTTCGGGTTTACACCCCAATAGTTCGGGTGGTTTCTCTTTTTTTTCACACGAAAGTTTGGTGTGCTTGCACTACTGAGACGAGCGATCACCCCAACCATTCGGGTGCTCATCCGAAACGGTGGCGGCCAAAGTGTTGGGGCGCCCGCCCGAATACTTGGGGAGCTTGCACGAATGATTCGGGAGATTCGCGTCATCAACCGCGTAGGATGTTGCGCGTTCGACGTTTGCGCATGTTCGCTAATGGCCGCAGCTGATGAACATCAGGCTCTTCCCGAATGTCACTGTTTCTAGTTTATGTCGATTATATGCGCGAGATGTCAGTGGAAAAAAGTGTAACTAGTTATCTGGGTTTTCTTTGGATTATCTTTAACAAAGGTAAGAGGAATATAAACAATTATTCTTCCTCCAGAAATATTTCTTTATACCGGGAGGAACGCTTTTATTGAAATTTTACATTTGATTTTTCGACTCATGTGCAAGCAACGTTGTTTTGCAAAACCCTTATCGTCCATGGACTCATGAGTCGAAAAGTCAAATGTGAAATTTCAATAAGAGCGTTCATCCCGGTATATAGAAATAATTCTGGAGAAAGATTAATGATTATCCAAAGGAAAAGCAGATAACTAGTTACACTTTATTCCACTGACATCTCGCACATGAACAATAAAATCGACATAAATTAGAAACAGTGACATTCGGGAAGAGCCTGATGTTCATCAGCTGCAGCCATTAGCGAGCATGCGCAAACGTCGAATGCGCAACATCCAACGCGGTTGACGAATCGAATCTCCCGCATCATTCGTGCGAGCTCCCCAAGTATTCGGGCGGGCGTCCCCGCCACTTCGGCCGCTGCTGCTTCGGGTGAGCAACCGAATGGTTGGGGTGATCGCACGTCTCAGTAGTGTAAGCACACCAAACCTTCGTGTGCAAAAAAAAAGGGAAACCACCCGAACTATTGGGGTGTAAACCCGAACTACACGTGAATTCTTCGCTCAGTGTTCATGGAATCTTACTTCTTCTCTCATTGAAGCCCCTTTTCTCACGAATTTTATTAATTATTATTGCTTATTATGTCATAAGGACAACCGCGGGATTTCACCAGGAGTGGGTGCCATTTTGAAAAATTGCACAGTCTGCGATGAACTCAATATGATGATCCGGCAAAAGTCTCGTGTACCCTGAGTACACGGAGCGACCCAAGGACGACCACCTTCTGCATTTTTCTTTCAAGTATCATAGCATTTTGTTGACACGCAGGGATGATTTTCAGGCTCTTAACCAGTGAAAACTTGGCACGTTCAAGAGCAACGATGATCAGGACGACTAGCTTAACAGAATATTCCGGGTATAACCGTCGCAACTCCCTTATAAGGTTACACCTCTCTTTCTTTTCATTCTCCTTGGCTGTAATGTTTTTGTCAGTTGGTGCCCAAAATTCGATAATGAACATGGTTCGTTTCTCAAAGTCAAGGAGAACTATATGAGGCCTCGAGTGCGCAACAGAACCAATTATTGTCGACAATATGAAGTTCCAGTATATGCGGCACTTCTCTTTTTCGATAATTGACTCTATTTCCGTAGGAGCGTTCGGCGAAGTGGTATTAGGGCTGATGCCGTAAAAGTGACAAAGATGGTAGTAAAGTACTCTTCGTGCCGCGTTATGCCTTTGGTTGTACGTCGTTCCCGCATGAGCTGGACAACTAAGTAGTATGTATCCTAGATGCTCAGGGTGTGTATGATACGCTCTGCAGCTATCATCAGGAATGTCTTGGCTCAAAATGTGGCAACGGTATGCTAAAGTGGAAAAGACACGGTTTTGACACGCCAAAATGAAACCCTCTGTATCCGACTTCGAACCGGGTGATTTAAGGAAAGCAAACGTTAGCTCATACGACATCGACTGATCCTTCACATTTTTGTGGAAGATACCGTGCATCCTCTTGTGGAGGAGCTGTTTGCGAAAGGTTTTCTCCTGAGCTCTCTCAATTGGGGCCTTCAAGAGTGAGGACTCGAGATGAATAAGATTTGATACATTTTGCTCACCCCTGATATTGGAGTCAAGGCCAAGTGTTTCAGCAGCCTCCTCCGCTGCTTTGTGTAGAAACGCTCCTTTGCTCACTTCTTCGTGCTTTCTGACCATTTTAAAAAGAGGGTGTCGTCCATTTGCGAATATATTCGCTCTACCCAGAATAATCCTGTTGTGAAGACATTAAAGATTCAGTATTCCGCGACCACCTTGACGGTGTGAGATGTAAAGTCGCGGAACAGAAGACTTATGGTGCATGTTTTTGTTCATGTGCATAACCTTTCGTGACCCAATATCGAGGGATCTGAGCTCGTCCTTTGTCAATAGAACCACTTCAAATGAATAGAGTACTATCGGGACGTCATGCATGTTCGTTGTAGATAGTTTGTTCCTTGCCGACATGACAGTTCGGAAGACAAAATCCGTTGGATGAGACATTTGTATCTACTTCTAAGAGTATCCTTAATAGATGTTACGTCCTGAATGCGGCTCTGTGGCACGCCCAGGTATGTATAGGTCTCTCCAGCTCCGAGGTATCGTATAGCGCTTCTGTTGACGAGCTCAGGGTCTTCAGGGATGCCATTAAGTTTCTCGCGCTTTAAATAAACATTGGCACATTTTTCGGCTTAAACGCATCTCAGGGTACCATGGTACCTGACTAGGACTAGCGACCCTTTTCTATTGTGCGGTGCTCCGCCTCGAGGGAGCTCGAACTCGAAGCTAGACGAAGCGCGGTGGTGCTCAACCGTAGGCTTCTGTGTATGTACGCGCGAGGGTACCTTTAAAATTTAAATGTATCTGTTCCCACCTCTATTTCCACCGGAAGCTACTGACTGTGTACGTTGCGGTGGTAATGCAGAGTACGTAACGTTATCGTTGGCTAACTGTAATTCCAAAGTAACGTACGTTAGATAAATAAATGAACAATCAAATGAATAATTAAATAAATAATTAAATTAATTAAAATGAATTAAATGAATAATTAAATGAATTTTACAAGTAGTAATTTGTTGGTTGCTCCGGTATCCATTGAGTGTGATTGCTCGAGAGACGGAGCTTTCTCAACACACGGTGCGCGAAATAATTTCAGAACTTCGAATGTTGCTTAGGGCTTGATTATTTGAAAGTAAATGTAAAATCAGGGGAACTTGAAAAATAGTGGAAATCGACGAAAGTGCCTTCGGTAAACGTAAATATAACGGCAGGAGAAAAATGAAAACTAGGTGGGTGGTGGGAGGTGTCGACAGGGAATCGAAAAAATGTTTTTTTACAGTAGTGAGCTATCAGGGGGGCGCTAACACTCGCGCGTAAATATACGGAAGCCTACGGTTGAGCACCACAGCGCTTCGTCCAGCTTCGAGTTCGAGCTCCCTCGAGGCGGAGCACCGCACAATAGAAAAGGGTCGCTAGGCCAAGTCAGGTACGATGGTACCCTGAGATGCGTTTAACCCCATTTTTCTAACGACAGTAACTGCAAGATCTTGGAAGAGTCGAGATGAGTCAGAGAAAAACTATTGGTTTACTCTGACCCACATCTCCCTCCGCTTTAGACTTCTCCTAGCCTCAGATAATACACGTATTCTGTCAACAATATGCTGCCTGATGGTCAGCAGCTTTTACTTGTTGAGTGTGAGATGACGGATCCGCAGTTCACGCGCGAACTATCGAACCTTAGCTGTGAAATTTCTGCCAGATGTTATGTAGTTAATCACACACTGAATGCGGGACGCCGTACTGTCTTGTCCAGCCTATTTTTGTGCTGAGTTTATGCATTCGTCTTTTGGTCTTATATTCAGCCGTTAATTTTGTTCTACGAGTTGTATCCGCCAAAGCTCTCCCTGCATTATACACACTACATTTCATTCCCATTAAAATATTGAATCTTTGAAATTCTTTAAAATCTTTAAAAATATCTTGAAATATTTGAAATCTTTTGAAATCCTTTAAAAAATTGTAAAATTTAGTGAAATGACTTTTGGAATCTTCTAAGATATTGTAAAACCTTGTAGATCTTGTAAGATCGTTCGATATCTTAAGAAATTCTATTTAATCCTCGAAACCCCTATCAAATTTTGTTTAAATCTCTTAAAATCATTCAAACTCTTAGAAGTTCCTTGAATATATAAAAATCTTCTTTAAAATCGTTGAAATCGCCTGAAACTTTTTAAAGCTCTTAGAAATCTTAAAAATTAAAAATCTACTTAAATTTCCTTAGAATCCTTTAAAAACGCTGGAAAAAATTTTAAAACCTTCGAAATCTTTTAAAATCTCTTAAGAATTCCTTGGAAAATTCAAAAATATACTCAAATAGTTTACATCCTTTGGAATCCCTTCAAATTACTAAAATCAGTTCGAAATTCTTTCGAATCTTTTGAAATACCCGAAAATATTTTAAATCCTTTGAAATCCTTCAAAACTTTTCAAAGCTCTTAAAAATTCCATGGCATTTTTCAAAATACCCTAAAATCTTTCAAGTTCCTTGGAATCTTTTAAAATACCAACAATGATTTAAATCATTCAGAATCCTTATAAAATATTTAAATCTATTCAAAATTACTTGTAATGATTTAAAATACCTGAAAATAGTTCAAATCCTTTGAAATATTTTGAACTCCCTTGAAACTTTTGTAATTTCTTGAATATTCCTTGGAATTTTTTTGAATATCTTAAAATATTTTAAATCCTTTGGAATCCGTTCAAATTATTGAAATGGATTCAAAATACCTTGGAATCTTTTTAAGTGCCCGAAGGTATTTCAAGTTCTTTGAAATCCGATGGAACTTTTTAACGCTCTTGAACATTTCTCGGAATTTTTAAAAATACCCGAAAACCTTGAACCTTTCTTGGAATCTTCTAAAATAACCCGTCAATATTTTTAATCCTTTGAAATATTTTGAAATTACTGTAATAAATTTAAAATTTCATCGAATCTTTTCAAATATTCTATAACTACTTGAAATTTGTTTAAATATCCTAAAATCTTCATAAACCTTTGGAATCCCTTTAAATTATTGAAATCTATTAAAAATACCTTAAGATGTTTCCAATCCTATAAAATCTTTTGAAATTCTTTAATTATCTTGAAAATTCATACCATTTTTTGAAATACCCTAAAATTTTATAGCAGCTTATAGAGCCTATAAGATCATTCCATATCTTCCGAAATACTTCTAGCAAATCCTTTAAAACCCCCTGAAATTTTTTTATAATCCCTTGAAACTTTTTAAAGCTCCTGAAAATTCCTTGGAATTTTCAAAGATATCCTAAAATCCTTAAACATCCTTGGAATCTTTTTAAATTCCCGGAAACATTTCAAATCGTTTGAAATCTTTTAAGATTTCTGTACATTTTTTAAATCTCTTAAAATGTCCTTCGAATTTTCAAAAATTGCCTAAAAATCCTTTAGAATCCCTTCAAATTATTGGAATCTATTAAGAATTTCTTAGAACCTTCTAAAATATTTGAAAATTGGAAGAAAAAAAGTTATAAATACCGAAATGCTCATATTAAAATCTTCAATTGAAAGTAATTTTATTCTTACTTGTATGACATATTGATCGCTGTTTTTAATGTCAGGTCCAACCCACTCAGAAATGAGAATATCGTTATTATATAGGCGCAATTGTGCGATCAATAAAAGCCAATCGAATTTTTCAGGGCTCCAGTCTGGACGAAGAATTGGCCAGCCACCCAATTCATCTAAAAGCTCCAGCAAAGGCTTCTCCATTCTTTGTTCCAAGATCTCTAGATTGCAGAGATGAAGACAGTATATATTGTTTTTAAATTTTGATCCAAAGGATCTTCAAATTATTCGGAAATCTAACAAGGAGAGACCGCCAATTGTAAATTAAAGTTTCAGTTCACAATTTTTTAATGAAAGCTCATTACCAAAGTATTAATTGTCTGAAGCAGTTATATGCGCTCCTTTGCCATTTTCAAGAAAATCAACTTTGAAATATTTACCGTAGGTCATATAGAGTTTGGCAAAAAATAATTTCCATCGGCCGGTAGCTCAGGCAGTAGTGCTTCTACTTCATCGACGAAAGGTTGCGTGTTCGAATCTCGCTGCCTCCATTTTTTTATTGGTCTCTTTTTACTTTTTATTTAATCAAATGTTTACAAATATAGTTTCCTTCAATAATCTTTAAAAAATCTGCAAATATTAATTTTTTCAATGCCTTTTTTTACGAGAAAATTGACTTATTTTCATTTTATCTTGTTTTTCAAATACAAATTTGTTTTCTAAAATTGTTATTAATTTTTTTTGTAATGTTTAACAATCATATTTGAAATCAGAAGTATAAACGAGCTTCTTTAAGAGAAAAATTGTTTTTTGAATCGCATTTCGTATCTTCCGAAGCAAATATTTCTTTGATGAGTCAGCGTTCTGTTTGTAAATTCGAATTAAAAGTACAATCCTTTGCTCGAAAATCCTTGTTTATACTTCTCGTTTTAAATATATAGTATGTAAGCATGATGAATAAAATTATCAACATTTTTAGAAAACAAATTATGATAAAACATGATGAAGATGAAATAAATCTGTTTTTTCGTGAAAAAGTGGAATAACAAAAGAATTTTTATAGATTGTTCAGGGAAATTATATTTATAAAAATTGTATTCAATAAAAAATAGATAAATAAAAAATTCCAGGCAGCAAGAGTCGAACACGCAACCTTCCAGCCATGAAGCAGAAGCGTCACTGCCTGAGCTACCGGCCGATGAGAATTGTATTTCACCAAACTCTATATGGCATGTGACAAATATTTATAGTTTATTTTCTTGAAAACAGAAAACAGAAACAAAAATTTACAATTGGCGGTCTGCCCTTATAAGGTGAGTATTCTATGTCAGAACTCTTTTCGGTTCGGCATTGATTTCATACAATTTTCTACTAAAACTCTATCGACTCCAATTTTTATTTATATATAAGGGGCCGCCCATATATGACGTTACTAATTTTAGGCATTTTTACCCCCCCCCCCCCCCAACCGCCCAACAGTGAAATTAAAAAAGTTTCTGTGGACAAAAAAATATTTAGCCTACACTATTCATTCCATTTGGACGTTCATTTCTTCAACTTAATGTTTTTTAAATTTCGAAAAGATGTGTGTGTTTGGATTTTTCATTAAAAATTTTGTACTTGTCCATTTAACAACAAAATTAACATTTTTTTAACTTTTTAGAAATACAATTTTTTAAAAAGATTTCCAGTTTGATGAAACAAGTTCTTTTATCTGTGCTAAAACTATCCAGATATCATTTTCATTGAGTCAGCATAATCTTAAAAACAATTTTATTACGTTTCAAATGAATTAATGAACAAAAGTTATTTTTTGGATTTGGCAATTTCTAGCTCATTGAAATCCAAAACTTTGGTAGAAAGTGTGAAAAAATTCAATCTTTCATTACGATTAATTAAAAATTATTCCTATTTTTCAAACAATAAGCTGAATTATTCTACAGAATCAACTAAAAATGTGTTATCGATAATTCTTTGCTTTGATACATTCAAAATTTACAAGAATTATTCATTATTTAAACAAGTTTCATAAAGAAATTTAAAGTTCACAAATTTTTCAATGAATACACTCAAATTTTGTTTACGAAATCGACTAATAAGATGTTTCAGATGACTCTTTGTTACATGATACTCTCTAATTTGATAAAAATTATTAATTATTTGAACAACTTTTATAAACAGCAGAAGTATCATAGGAAAGGGTCATCGAAAAGAAATTATTAGTTGATTTTATAAACCAAAATTGAGCGTATACGCTGAAAAATAGCCAAACTCTGAATTTGTTTATTAACATTGTTTTCAACCAAAAATGGAATCGTTTAATTATGCATTAGAAAAATTAATTTTTAACAGAAAAAGAACGAATTTTCAACCAGTTGGATTGAGCCAAATAAGGTAAATTATTAACAAAATAGTTGAATACTCAAGTATATTGAACAAAGAAGTTCAACTTTCCACCAAGTAGTTGCATTTTTAACCAAAAAAGATGATTTTTTACCAAATAGTTAAATTTGCAACAAAAAAGGTGGATTTTTTTATTAAAAACATTAATGTTCTGCCAAATAAGACGATTTTTCAACAAAAATGTTAATTTCGTACCAAATAGTTGCATTTACATATAAATATTTTAATTTTTAACCAAATTGTTGAATTTTCAATTAAAAAATATGGATTTTAAACAAAAAGTTAATTTTTAACTAAAAAGATTAATTTTCTACCCAATTGTGAATTTTCAACTAAAATTATGAATCTGCAACCACTAAAAAATGGATTATTTCACAAAGTAGGTCAAATTTAGTCGAGTAGTTTGATTTTCAACAAAAAATATGAATTCTGAATAAAACATGTAATAGTTGATATTTCAACCGAAAAATATTTTTATTTGTAATCCAAAAAGTTGAATTCATCCAACAAAGACAAATTTTCAAACAAAATAGTTGAATCGTCAACCAAAACAGAGTCATTTTCAGCCAAACAGTTACATTTTTAACCATGAAGGATGAATTTTCAACCAAGAAGATTAATTTTCTACCAAAAATGACAAATTTTCAAAAAAATAGTAGTAAATTTAAATCAATTTTCAACTCAAAATAGGATAGTTACATTTTCAGTTAGGAAAATTAATTATCAACATAAATATATACAAATTTGAAACCAAACAGTTAAATTTTCAGCCAAAAAAATAAATTTTCAACTAATATGATGAATCTTAAAAAAATGTTTACAAAATCCATGAATTTATAACCAAACAGTGGAATTTTCAGATAGAAACAAAAAATTTCAACAATAAAAAGAAATGTTCAACTAAATAGTTGAATTTTGAACCAAAGAGATAAATTTTTAACTAATCTATAATAATCTATATAATAGTCTATATATATATATATATATATATATATATATCATTATAATGTTTTATAATTAATACTATAATGAATTTTCAAACAAACAAAAAATTAACAAAAGCGATCAACATTCAAGAAGATGACTCTTTCACAAAATAGTTGCATTTTTCATTTTTTTTTCAACCAAATAGTACGATTTTTAACCAAACGCGATGGATACTAAACTAAAAAAAAAAATAAAAGATTTTTTAATCAAAACGAATGAACTTTTAAACAAAATTATTTGTGTCTTCCATCAGGTTCTCAGTTCGCGTTTGAGTGAAAAGACTAGAAAAAGAGGGAAAAGGAGGTATTCATTAAAAAAGGGAAGAAGAGGGTCTGAAATCCGCCCCCCCCCCCTCTGCTATCAACCGTAGTTTTTAGAGCGATCCTCTCCCCACGGGCAGTCCACGTCTCGTCCTCACACCTGCTTCAGGACGAGATCGCACTCACGGTCTGGCCCTTGTGGACCCCCCGTGGTGACGAGAGCGAATCCCCGACCACCAGCGATCTGTGCCCCTATAATCTTGCCCCCACTCGGAAAAACCTATATCCATGAAGTGATTGATACTCGACTGATTTTTAAAGGGAAATAATGGACAACGAAACTTTTTGAAGTGAACGTGAAAATCTGGCATTTTTTACAATTACAATATTTTTGTGTAAAAAAAACTACTGTGCGTAAAATCCTAGAACTTACACTATCACACGGACCTATATGCTACTAGCGTTTTGAACGACTGTGAGTTTCTGTGTATATTTCGAATTCGGAAGTTCAAAGATATTATTTTTTGTTTGTAAATAAGGTGGTCTGTTCAAAAAAAAGTTATTAACTCATGGCATGAATTAGTTAATGGATTTAGGTTTTACCGAGTGAGGAAAAGACCAGAGGGGTAACAGTGCGCTGGTAGTGGGGAGACAGCCTCCCGTCACCACGGAGGTCCACAAGGGTCACACGTGCGTAAGATCTCGTCCTCAGTGATCCCAACTTTGGCATGTGGACGTACTGCGCTTGCGCTAGGACGCTCAAGAGGAACACGATGCGACAACCCGTGACCATAGCAATAAGAGTCGCACCGTGTTCCTCTCACGCATAGCTAGCGCAAGCGCAGTACCTCTACATGCCAAAGTTGGGGTCACTACTTCCTCGTCCTGAAGAAAGTGTGAGGACGAGTCGTGACTATCCGTGAAGGAGGGGGTCGCTTCAAAAAGTACGGTCGGTAACAAGGGAGAAACTCTACGTAGGATCTCGTCCTGTAAGAGGTATGAGGACGAGTCGTGGATCGTACATCCCCGCCCTTAAAATTGGTAACGTATTTTATGGACGGCCCCTAATCAGAAGATTGGAATTAAGTAGAAATAAAAAAAAGGATACGTACTGACCATAGTTCATACAACTCTGAAAAAGGTGCTTCGCTTTGACGATAGCATCATTGGAATCTTTCAAATTTAGAGGAATTGGTTCTTCTAGCAGTTCCTTCAATACTGAATCCAAGGATTCTCTCAGCATTTCAAAAGTGTCGTATCCAGCTTTGTCTTTCGGAATTGGATTACTTTTTTCCCAGTTGCCACACGCATATTGATAAAAATCCTCACAAGGATCCGCGTTTCTATCCATGTATTTCAACATCATCTTTGCTGTAATCGATTTTCATTTTTGAGTTGGAGGAACAATCCTCAAGATTTTTCTTTGCTAGAAAGGTTTCTAGAAAAATTGTATTCCTAAAAATGATTTATAAAGAAATCAGGGTGGTCGCAATCAGGGAAACCTGGAAATCAGGGAAAGTTAGGGATTTTGAAAATAAATTGTAAAAGTCAAGGAATTTCTGTAAGAAGCACTTTTAGTAACTATAAAGAATAAGCAGGGCTACCGCATAGACACTTTCAGTCACTTTTTCAGGTTTTTCAAAAGATTCCAAAAAATTGTCAATACATCTTAATCATTTGAAGGGATTTCTAAATATTTGAAATATTTCACGGTATTTTTTAAAATTACAAGTAATTTTCTAGAGGTTTAAAAAATTTCAAGGGAATTCAAGTTTTTCAAAGAATTTGAAACATTCTAGGTTATCTTAAAAGATTCCAAGTAATTTTAAATATATTTTAATAATTTCAAAAGATTCCAAAGGATATTGAATATTTTAGGGGTTTTTAAAAGTTCCAAAGAATTTTCAAAAGCTTTAAAATGTTTCAAGGGGTTTGAAGTGATTGCAAAAGATTTGTAATATTTTCAGGTTTTGTAAATAAGATTACAACGAATTTTTATTAGCTCTCAATAATCTGAAGGGATTCCGAAGTATTTGAAATATTTTGAGCGATTTTTCAAAAATACAAGTAATTTTTGAGAGCTTTAAAAAATTTCAAGAGATTTCCAGATTTTTTGAAGGATTGGAAAGTTTTTAAAGCATTTGAAGCATTTCAATAATTTCAAGGGATTTCAAGGGATTTAAAATATTTCAGGGTATTTTTAGAAGTTTCAAGAAGTTTCCAAGAGCTTCAAGAAGTTTCAAGGGCTTTTAAAAGATTTCAAAGGATTTAAAATTTTTCAGGTTTTTCTTAGAATTCCGAAGAACTCTCAAAAGATTTCAATCATTTGAAGGGACTCCAAACTATTTCAAATAGTTAAGGGTATTTTTAAAAATTACAAGTAATTAGCAAGAGTTTTAACAAAATTCAAGGGATTTCAAAATATTTCAAAGGATTTGAAATATTTTTAAAATGATTCCAGGGATTTTTAATAGATTTCAATAATTTGAAGGGATTCTAAAGAATAATGAATATTTTAAGGTATTTCTGAAAGTTGTAAGAAACTTGCAAGATCTTTAGAGAATTTCAAGGGATTTAAAAATATTTCAAAAGATTTGCAATATTTCAGGGTATTTTATAAGATTCCAACGAATTTTTAATATATTTAAATAATTTAAAGGGATTCCGAAGGATATTAAATATCTGAGTGTATTTTTAAAACGTCCAACGAATTTTCAGGAGCTTTAAAAAAATTTTTACGGATTTCAAAGGATTTTACATGGTCTGTAAACGTTTTAAGATATTTTACAAGATTCCAAGGGCTTTTATAAGATTGCCGAGGATTTTAATGATTATAAGGGATTTTAAAAGCTCTGAAGGTTTCCAGGATTTCAGGTAATCTCAGTTTTCATAGAATTTCAAGGAATTTGATGATATTTTAATCGATTCCAAAGAATTTATTCACAGGAAGTAAGGGATTTCGTAGGGCTTCAAAGATTTAGAGAGAATCTTAAATATTTTTTGCAATTCACTTGAATACATTTGGAATTAAGTTTGAGTTCTTATAACTTATTCCTGCATCCTCTTAAATTCTTCTTACTTCTCTGAAATTCTCTTAAATTTTTTCAATTCACTGCAATTGTTCTAAATTTACTTGATTCTACTCAAGGCATTCTACTCTAGGCATTTACTCAACTTCTTTTGAATTCCCTTACATTTTTCTATACTCATTTCAAAATTTACAGAATTCAATTATTTTTTTCATAATTAAATCGAATTATTCTACTTTTAATTTTTGGGTAATAAATTAGTTACTTCTGGTCATTTCTTCATTTTAAATAGGTCACTTTTGTTAAGTAAAGTAGGCTGTGGCAGCCCTAAGAATAATAAATTGAAAATGTATCAATTTAAATGTAAAATTCCTTTATTCCGTTCATAAAATATTCCGTATATTAAAAATGTTACAATATTAGAATTTTGATCTTTAAATATTAATTAATTTGTTATGAGGAAAAAACCTGCCTCTGCCTGTATTTGAACCGGGAACGCCACTATACATGAGTGGATCGTTAACCAATTACGCCACCGAATCTGTGGTGGACCATTTCCTGTATCTCCTATATCACATAATGATGCATACTTCAGTATGAAGAATTTTCACCGAATAATAATGTAAATTTAAACAATGAAGTTATTTTATCAACCAGGTTGATCAGTTTTTTATGTTACATATTAAATAGTGCCGATTACTGGTATATTATTTGTTAAAGACACGAGAAAGAATCTATTTCTCCAAAAAATAATAGACCAGTAATCGACACCATTTAATTTTTAACATACAAAATTATTTAATTACTCAATTCGATAAAATAACATCATTGTTTAAATTTATATTCTGATTTGGTGAGAATTCTTCAGACTGAAGTATTCATTGAAATAGTTTGGCAAGTTAAAAGACATGCAGACCAGCGACACCATGTGATATAGGAGAAACAAGACATGATCTACCACAGTCTGGGTGGCGTAATTGGTTAACGCTCCGCTCATGTATAGTGGCGTTCCCGGTTCAAATCCGGGCGTAGGTAGATTTTTTCTCGTTTAATATTTAACATCAAACATTAATTAATCACCCTGGTCAAAAAAAATAACACCATCCTTCAAATTTAAATATTAATGGTCAGGGAAAAAGTAAAATTAGTGAGGGGAAAATTAGGAAAAAATGAGGGCATTTTGAAAATGAAGTTTTGCGACCACCCTGGACATTTACCTTGGGCTTTTCGAATACTATTTCGATTTCCCTCGCCTTTCCAGAAGGTATAAAAATCATCAGTTTTATCTTCCAAGTCGACCATCTGCATCCAAGAATTATCGAATAACGGCAAATCGTCTTCATCTTCATAATAATCTGGTTCTTGAGATTCGTCCTCATCCATTTCGTCGCTGTTGAGTGAATCCGACAATTGCCAAGGCATCTGTGATTTTGCCAAATTACCTACTGTTGCCTCTAAGTTGACGAGCTCGTTTGCTCTACAACGTGCAAAAAGCCGGAAGTCACATTCGACGCGAAAGTAAAAATTATTTTTTTGAAATGAGTTACTAACTCCTCGTAATCGTAATCGTTAGCATCGGTCTCGGTAGAATCAGAAAATTCGGTTTCCACTTCTGGATTATCATTCGCTAAGAAATCTTCCACCTTCTCATCTGGCCATTCAGAATCTAGTTTCAAATCATCCCTAATTCTAATCTGATTTCGTACTATGAATTCAATTCAATTTGCTTCCATATTGTCAAATGGAACTAGTTATAGGATAAATGGTGGTCCAGAAAAACAAAAGTTTCGAATTTTGTTTGCAGCACTCCCCCCCCCCCCCTCCCTCAGTAGATAAGTATGGAGAGTTCTAACGTAAGATTCCTGTTACCGACATGTTACCGACATCGAGACCATTTTACAGCTCAGGTGGTTCGTGTCTGTACTAAGTTTCTAGAATATTCTCGAAGCTTACCGATAACGTACAAGGTTATTTATTATCTCAATTAGTATAGTTATGAGAAAAACAAGGAAGTAATAAATTATCCCTGTTTTTCTCATAACTATATTAATTGAGATAATAAATAACCTTGAAGTTTTTCACGCAAAATTCGTTACTCACAATCGTGCAAAATCATTTAATGGAGCTATCGGTAACCTTCCAGAATATTCTAGAAACTTAGTACAGACGCGAACCACCTGAGCTGTAAAATGGTCTTGATGTCGGTAACATGTCGGTAACAGGAATCTTGCGTTAGAACTCTCCTTACTTATCCACTCGTCCCATTTCATTAGATTGCCAAAAGAGTTAATACGGGGTTTGTTTAAATATGAAGTTTCCCGTAAAAATAACATAAGGAAGAAAATTTTTGTAAATTCCGTCGCAAACGTGAAAATGTGTAATAATGTATAGGCAGTACTTTCATGATCTTATGAAAATTCTCCAAGAGGTAAGAATCCATAATTAATTTTTCATTTCCACCTCCCTGAGCCCTCCCTCCCTTTAGGCCACTCTTATGGGCCTCCATAGAAAACCCCATAAGCGAAAAATTTTAATTTTACCTAATATCGCGGTTGATTAATGCTTTTTGAAAGACTTTCCTCATAAATAATCATTAATCGTTAATTTATGAAAACCAAGTTATTTTTTAACTGATTTTGAATTCTTTAAACCATTTTTATTTGTATAAACATTGTTTTGTTTCAGATAAATCACGAAATGCACGTATCAGAGGTGTTATGACTTCTTTGATCCGTGATCACAATAAAATAATTTCTTTATATACTCTTACAACATTTTATCTCACTAAATTTTGACAGATTTTAATATATTAATTTACTAACTAGTTTTCTAAGAATACCCGTAAATGTTTAAATAAATTTAAATCGTTCAAAAAAATTTATTCGGATAAAATATTTTAATTTTGCTATTTTTCGAAAGATTGAAATATTTTTAAGTACCACTTCGCTTTCTAAGAATACTCTTAAATGTTTGAACAATTTGAAATTGCTTGGAAAATTTATTTTATTTGACTGATTTTACATGTTTTTTTCATCGGTATAGAGGGCGAAATGCGTCTTGTTCCCTTTTTCTACAGATTTAATTTGTGTAAGTTATCTGTTTGTTTCACAGAAACGCTCTTAATAAATTTGTTTAACAATTTCAATTTCTTCAAAAATTTGAAAGTATTATTAGAAAATTAAGTAGTATCTGAAAACTTTCAATTTTTCGAAAAAAGACAACAAAATTTTTAATAAAATAAACTTGTTTAACCATTTACGTTACACTCTCCAAGTTCATTAAATAGACCACCGCATAAATAAAATACCCTTAACTCACGATATTCATGATTTGATTTATAAACAATAATGATTTTATTTGCAACATAAAAAAATTACGATTATGCATTTTAATGTATTGGATGGAATTCAAGAAGATGTGTTTTTCCCATGTTATTATTTTGGGAAATTTCAGGGGGTAATATTAAAAATATATTTAAAAAAAAACACGTATTCACTTTTTTGGGGAACCTAATAAAATAAGGGGGGGGGGGGTGCCACAAACAAAATTCGAAACATCTTTTTGGACCACCATAGGGGGTACATAACTTTTGCGAACAGTGTTAATAATTTTTTTTAAACTATACCAGTAAATGTACGCGCTGGATTTTCATTTCCCAACATCACAATTTAAAAATCCATTATTCACCAAATATTCAAATATTAAGTTTTAGAAATGGCTTAAAAACAATCATTATTAATTTCGAATTCAAAGTTTTTTATATTTAAAAAAATATATACAGAAAGATTTTAAGTTTAAAACGTTCAAAATCAAACAATATTAGATTAGGTACAATTTTTAAAAAGAGAACAGTATTTTTAATGAAATGAAATTGAACCTGTATCATTTCCAAACAAATGCGTTGAAAATTGATAAATTTGAAATTAAAAGGGGTTCAAAATTGAAAAATGTTGAAACAAAAACTCTCAGAATTGAAAAATTTCAGACGAAAATGTTTAAAATTTGACAATTTCGTTAGAAAAGAGTTGAAATTTTATCATTTCTAATTCAGAACGTTAAAAATTGAAAAATTACATTTTGAATTGAAGATTCTCGAAATTGAAGGATTTCAGATTAGAATTTCAAAAAGTGGGACCATTTAAAATTGAAAACTCTTGAATTTACATCATTTTCAATTCGAAGAGATTACAATCTGACAATTTGAAATTAAAAACTAAAATTAATGTTTCGGAATCAAAGCTTCTCGAATTCTAGAATTTTGAATTGTTATTACATTGGAAAATTATAATTTAACATTATAATTGATTAGAAAATTTTTGGTAATATCAAAAAATAAATTCACCCTTTACAATGGAAAAGTTTTCAATATTATAAACCTTTAAAATTGTATGAATTATTCAAGAAACAAAAAATTCAAACATTCAAAATGAAAAGTATTTCAAATGGAAAACATTGAAACTGAAAAATTTCTATCACAGAATGTAGAAAATTAAGAGAATCTGAACTTTATTTAAAACTGAAAAAATGTTAGTCATTAAGAATTGTGATATTAAAACATTTTCATAGTCGAACCCTTCAAAATTTCAATTATTTCAAGTAAATTTAAATCGTTTGAAAACTTAAAAAATTCAAACTTCCAGTATACTTTTCAAAGTTAAATCATTTCAACTTAAATTACAAAATTGAAACTTTTGAAAGAAAAAAATTGCCAAAGCATTGCAACTCTTCAAAATTAGATAAATTATTCAATAATTACTGAAATTTACAATAATTTAGGTTAATTCAATTAGCTATTAGTATTTCTTTATGATAAAATTCAAATTTTGTTACTAGTTTTTAAAATTTTCAACCACTCCAATTTGAAATTGCATTAAGCATGTCAGCACACAAATTCCCACAAAAAAATAAAAAATGCTTTTTTTGGGTATCGCGTTTTTCATTTTCATTTTCTTAACAAAATGTTCCAACATTATTACAGTTTTTTTGCTTTGTATTTTATTTTGAATTGTATCTTATTAGAAGTAAATTGAGACGTCAAAAATAGAAACAATTTTTGAAAAATTTGCCCGAAAACTCAAAGCCACATATGTTCGCAATTTTTCCGAATTTTTGAAAAATGTTTGACGTGGACATTTTTGAAAAAATGTTTCAATCTTCAACGCAGCATTTTAAACTTCTCCAATTTTTAATTACTGTATGTTGAAAGGGTTCTAATTTTTTAAGCCTTGAAATATAAAACATTTTTCGATTTTTAATATATAAAATTTTGAATTTTTTAATTTCGAAGGCTACAATTTTAAATTCTTCAATATGAGTTTAAATTTTAATATTATTATTTCTCAGAGACTTGAAATTAAAAAATCATTAATTTTTAACAAATAAACACTTATATGTTCTTAAATTCAACCTTATTTAATTGTGAAATTAAATATTTGACATCGAAATAAGAAGTTACATACCCCTAGCTACGGAAGCTGCAATTGTATATGTCTTGATTTCAAAATTATAAACAGAATTTTCAAATTTGCAACTAAAAATAAAAATAAAAGTAAATAGTACATAACTATAAGAATATTAACTCAAATATAAAATAATTCCTATACCAATTACTAATTTTATAAAAATAAAAGATTTCATGATTTTCAAATTTCATCAGAAAATTAAAACTGAATGGAATTAAATTTAGTTATGAGAAAGAAAAAAACATAAAATACTAGAAAATAAAATTTTACGACTAGCTCATAAAGTCCGACTTGCGAAAGAATATTCATAAAATCACACTACCAAAATAATTTACTTGCAATTCCGGCAAATCATTTTCATAATCCTCGTTAGAGTCTCCCTTATAAGTAAAATATTCTTCATATTTCTCACTGGGGTCTACATTTTCTAAATTATTATCGTACAGCCACATTCGAGAATTTCTTTTCTTTTTATCTTCTTGTATCTAATAGAGATTATTTATTGAATTCTACTAACTGACCAGATAAACTTTTGAACAATTCAAATAATTTCTTCCTTTAAATTGAATAAATTTTAAAAAACCAAATTAATAAAATATCTATGGATATTTAATCTGTAGAAAATTTCATTCGGTTAAACTTTCTATCGTATTCAACTTTTTTTTCTTTATTTAATGTTGCGCAGTCCGAAAAATACAATTTGTGTAGTCCGATATCAAAAAGCGTAGTGGAAAATTAACCTGATTTTCTGAACAAAATTTACCTTTTTCTAACGTAATATTTTGAGAGTTATAAAAATGAACTTGAAGGTTTATTTGAACTATTATTCTCTAATCTATAAATCATCAACATTTTCATTTATTTATCACAGTTTTCTTTTTAGTTCTTTCAACTATTTGGTGGAAAATTGTACTATTTGGTAGAAAATTAACTTTTTTGTTGAGAATCCAACAATTTGGATGACATTTTTTTCCTTTCTTGACTAAAAAATGTTTCTTGGTTGAAAATTCGTCTCTTTTTCAAAATGTCTCTTTTTTAGTTCAAAATTCAACTGTTGGGTTTAAAGTGGAACCGGCAAAATCATACACTACATTAATATTCCTGATTTTAGTTGAAAATTTATCTCTCTTTTTGAAAAATGAACTATTTTGTTGAAAATGTCTTCTTTTTTGGGCTGAAATTCAATCTTTATGGTATTATTTTTTTAGTTGAAGATTCATCATTTTATCTCAAAATTTATTCCTTTAGTTGAAAATTTAAGAATTTAGTTAAAAATTTAAGAATTTTGTTGAAAATTTATCTTTTTTTATGGTTGAAAATACATTTTTTTTGTTGAAAACAAAACTTTTTAGCTAAAAATGTAACTATTCCATTTTTAGTTGAAAATTTATTTTTTTTTTCAGTTCAAAATTCAGTTATTTGCTTGACAGTGGAAACACTTTGTTAAAAATTCATTTTTTGGTAAATTCGCCATTTTAGTTGAAAAATTAACTATTTTGTTGCAAATTCTCCTTTTTTTGGTTGAAAACCATCATTTTTTGTTGAAAATTATAGTATTTCATTTTTGATTGGATAATCATATTTTTTGTTTGAAAATTCAACTATTCCATTTTTGGTTGGAAATTGATTTATTGAGTTGAAAATTCAACTATTTAGTTTAGAGAAAAACTAGAGTGCTGAAAATTCATACTTTTGTGGAATCATCATTTTAATTCAAAATTTATTTCTTTAGTTGAAAAGTTCTCCTTTTTTCTGTTTGAAAATGTATCTCTTTAGTTGGAAATTTCTCCTTTTTTGTCGAAAATAATTTTTGTTTGCTAAATTGTTGAAAATGCATTTATTTGGTTGAGGATTCGTAATTTTAGTTGAAAATTTATCTCTTGGTGGAAAATTACTTTTTTGTGAAATACTTGTACTTGTTTAATTGAAAATTTGAATTACAGTCAACTCTCATTTATTCCAAGGGCTGAGAAACGTAAACCTTCCGATATTCCAAGTCTGCAGGGGCCCCCACCTTAACCGCAAGTCGTGCTGTGATTTTGTCAAGCGACGTTCATTGGCTGCCCCTCCCTTGCATTTGCGCGAGGGCTTCCTGCTCTTCGGGCTTCTTTTTGATTCGTCAGCCACTGACGCGGACGAGACCGTACAGAGGCAGTGGTGGGAGGTGAAGTTACTTCGCCGTTTGGAATATCCAAGCGTGAGAGACATGGAATATATGAAAGTACACTGTAATTTTTTTAAGGATTTTACTAATTTGTTGAAAGTTTGTCCTTTTATGATTAGAAATTAATTTTTTAACTGGAAGTGTTAAGAAGTTAAGGCTTTTCAAGTGAAATTTAATATATTCACCATATTAATTTTATTTAAAAGAATTTATTCCCCTAACTTTTTGAAAAATTTTCCTTATTTGCTATGTTTTTGGACCATTTTGGGCTGTGAAGTCTGTCACCGATACAGTTGAAAAAATGCTGTTTTGGCTTCTTCTTGTAAATTTGTGTGTGTGTGTGTGTGTAAAAATTATTCGAATTATTTAAACGTTTAACTGGTCATAGGCAGAGCACTAATATATACTGAATATTGAATATCATTATTGAAATAATTATTTCAAATCAGCGAATCTTGTTTTTCTTTTCTTTAATAAAAAATCGTAAATGACATAGAAGTTGATTAATTACGAATATACCTGGTGCATTTCTCTTTTGTGTCGCTGAAGAGGTTTTCTTTCGACAAATGAATTCGTTGGCACGAAACTAGTTTCCACGTCTGACAATATAACTCTATCGTCTTCTGATTCGTCTAAGTGACTCGGGATTGTAGCTAAAAGTTTTTAAAGTGGTATATAATTACATTCTCATTTTTAGGGTTTCGTAGCAGCGGGCAGAAACTCTTATAGCTTTTGTCGAGTTTCCGTCCCTCTGTCCATTCGTCCGTCCATCGTACTTTTTTCCAAGAAGGGGAAGTAAAGGGAAATGATGAGAGCGAAAGTAGGGGGAGTTATGAGAAATCGGGACAGAAGAAGTAGGGAAAACAAGGGAAAATTAGGAGAGGGGAAGTATGAAAAGTGAGGGGAAATGCGTGGAAGGGAAGTGAGAATAGAGGGGGGAGGGGAAGAAAGACAAATATGGGGAAAAGTGGGGGAAGTGAGGAGAATGGAAATTATGGGAAATAAGGGCAGGGATAGTAGGAAAAGTGAGGGGAAATTACGGAGGGAGAGTAGGAGCAATGCTTAGAAATTAGGGTGAGTAGGGGAAGGTTATTGTTGGCTGAGAAAGAGATTTAGGAGAAATGACGTGTTAGCTAACGAAGAGAGAAGAAGAAGAAGTAGAGGAGGAAGAAGTTGGAAAATGGAAGGTGAAGGGTAAAGTGAGAGGAGGGAAAGTAGGGACAGTGATGAGAAATTAATGAAGGGATAGGGTTGGGAGGGGAACAAGAGAAAAATTAAGAGACAAGTAGGGGTAATCATAGAAAAAGGTGGAGAGAAAGAAGGAGAAGTTAGGGAAGGAGATGAATGTGAAATAAGTAAAGTAAGAAGGAAGTACGAGAAATGAGGGTAGGGCGTAGGGAAAATTAAGGGAGTGGAAATGATGGGAAATGAGGGTCGGGTGGTAGGGCAAGTGATGGGAAGTTAGGGAAGGAAAGTAGGGTGAATTATTAGAAATGAGGGTGAGTACAGGAAGGAAATTGAGGACTAGGGGAAGGGAAGTATCAGCTAAGGAAAAGAGGAGAGGTAGAAGTAGAGGAGGAAGAAGTTAGAGAAGGGTGGGCGAAAATTGAAGTGAGAGGAGGGGAAATAAGAGTAGGGGTATTATAGGGAAACAAGGGGAAATTAGGCAGAGGAAGTAGGGGAAATGATTAGAAATGAGGGTGAGTAGGGGAAGGGAAAAGTTAGATAAGGAAGCGAGGAGAGGGGAAAGTAAAGGAGGAAGAAGTTTGGAAAGGCTCGCGAAGGGTGAATTTAGTGGAGGGGAAATATGAGAGGAGATGGTTTTAACGACTTAATTAACGTCTTAAAGGCTACGAAACCCTTTTTTGTAGGCGCGCGGCGCCTACTTTAACTATTTTTTTTTTTTAGTTGGTTTCACTAAATATCTAGTTTTTCATATAAAGCGTAAATAAACAATAGTTGAAAAATATTTCGTGATGCAGTTTTCGTCACCATGAATAATAATAAAAGAAGACCATATTATTTGACTTACAAAAGTGATAAATTGACGATTCGGTTGAAACTTCTCGTCTTCTCTCTGTGCTTTTGTCAATGGGTTGATGAAGTGAAAATTTTCCCACAACAGCAGATCGAGATAAAGCGATAAAAATAATAGTGACTGGTAAAATTACTGCAGGTATAAGGAGCATATATCTGATCCAAGCTCGCCAAAATTTATTTCGCCCCACGCACCATCTGATTTAACAAAACAAAATTTGTGTTCAAGATTTTTTTCCAAAATTTTTGATTAAAAGTTTAGAAAATAGAATTTTTCTCATAAGTAGATTTGTAGGATTGCTACAGGTCAGGAAATTTTAGAAGTCAGGGAAACTCAGGGAGAACCTGAAAGAGTCAGGAAATTTTCGATAAACTGAAATTAAAGTTTATAAAATCAGGTATTACTGGTATCCAAACTGCAAAATATTTCCCCTAAATCCATCTTTTCCTCTTTTCCAGAAAATTCCTCCTTTTTCCTCTTCTTTCACAAAATTTCCCTTCTTTCTTGATTCTTCGCTCAAATGCAAACTGAATCAATAGAACCCAATAAGAAAATCCAACTATTTTTGGTTAATTGTTTGTTTTTTTATTAAAAGTCTGTCATTATATTTTTTGTTCGATTTCATCTCTTTTTCCTGAAAATTCTACTATCTGGTTGAAAATTTAATTATTTTGTTTAAAATTGATTTTTTCGGTTGAAAATTTATTTTCTTATCTGAAATTTTAACCATTCCATTTTTGGTTGAAAGTTGATCGTTTTTAGTGGAAAATGAAGTTTCTAATTAAAAATTCATATTTTCTAATTGAAAATTCAATTTTTATGTAGAAAATTCGTTTTTTGGCTCAAATATTCATGTGTTTTGTTGAAACTCGTTTTTTTTTTTGTTAAAAATTGTATTATTTTGTTGAAAATTAACTATTCAGTTGAAAATTCATACTTTTGGGTTTAAAATGCAACAGTTTAGTCGATTTTTTATCTCTTTTGACTAAAAAATCTTTTTTTATTAGAAATTCAACTCTTTCCTTTAAAATTTGTCCTTTTGGTTCAAAAATTCATCACTTTTGGTAGAACTGTTATCTCTTTTAATTAAAAATGCAACTATTTGCTTTACAAATGAAGTACCTCGTTAAAAAATTATTTTTCTGTTGTTCAGGATTCATAATTTTAATTGAAAATTTATCTCTTTAGTTGAAAATTCAACTACCGGGTTAAAAATACATCTTTGTAAGTTGGAAAATCAACAATTTTTTTAACATTCTTTTCCCAATTGAAAAATCTTTTCTGGTAGAAAAATTAGCTATTTTGTTAAAATTCGTACGTTTTGGATAAATTCAACTGTTTTTCCAGTTGGAATGAAAATCTTTCTTGGTTGAAATATCATCTATCACAGTTTTTGTTTAGAATTCATATTTTTGTTGAAAACTCAACTTTGCAAGTTGAAAATCGAACTATTTTGTTACAAATTCGCAACTGTTTGGTTAACAATTATTTTGTTGTTGTTAAAAATTCAAATTTTTGGTTAAATTCAACTGGTTTTTATTCTTTTTCATTTAACAAATTAAAGTACAGGATTAAAAGATGAACTGCTTTGTTAAAAATTCATTTTTGTTCTTGTTAAAGATTCATCGTTTTAGTTGAAAATTTAACTATTTTGTGGAAAATTCTTCTTTTTTCTGGTCGGAAGTTCATTTTTTGCACTGAAAATTTAGCTATTCCATTTTTAGATGAAAATTTACTTCTTTTATTTGAAAATTTGACCATTCGGTTGAAAAGTCATCTTTGTAGGTTGAAAATTCAACTATTTGTTTGCAATATTCAATTTTTTGGTTCAAAATTCCACTATTTTGTTAAAAATTCACCCTATTTGGTTGAAGATTCAACTGTTCTGTTAAATATTTATCTCTTTTGGTGGAAAATCAATTTTTTTTGTTGAAAAGGCAAATTTTTTGTCAAAAAATTCATTTTTCATTGGTTTAAAATGAAATTATTTTTCAAAACTAATCTTCTAAAAAAATCTTCATTTTAACATGCAAATTCAACCATTTGGTTGATAGTTCAAATATTTTGTTACAAACTCATCTCTTTTGATTATAATTTCAATTATTCATGTATAAATGCAAATTTTTTGTTTAATATAATTTTTTTATAGAAAATTGATATATTTGTTTTGAAAATTCGACTACATATTTGATTGAAATTAAACTCCTTTCTTTGAAAAATCGACCACTCAGTCAATGCATTTCTGTAGGTTGAAAATGATCTTTTTGGTTAAAAATGAACTTTTTGGTTGAAAATTCATATTATCATGTTGAAAATGTAACTGTGTTGTAGAGCATTTGCCTTCTGAATTAAAATTCAACAATTTAGTTCGAATTTTTTTCTCTTTGGACTGAACATTCTTTCTTGGTTAAAAATGCATCTCTTCTTTTAAAAATGCATCTCTTCTTTTAAAAATTCGTCTTTATAGTTTGAGAATTCTCTTTGGCTAAAAATTCAACTATTTTAATGAAAATTCTTTTTTTTTTGTTTGAAAATTCGACTATTTGCTTGAAAATTCATCTTTTTAGGTTGAAAATTCAACTCTTTGTTTAAAGATGTAACTTTTTTGTCAAAAATTTCACTATTTTGTTAAAAATTCACCCCTTTTTGGTCGAAAATTCAACTGCTTTGTTGGAGATTCATCCCTGTTGGTGGAAATGTTATCTTTTATGATTAAAAATTAATTGTTTATGATTGCGGATTTAAATATATAATTAAATAATCGTCTTTTTTGGTTCAATTCAACTGTGTTTAATTTAAAATTAAAGTCTTTCTTCTTCAAATATCAACTATTACATTTTTCGTTGAGAATTAATATTTTGATATTGAAAATTCAACTACTTTGTTAAAAAATGAACTCCTTTGTTGAAAATTCCTTTTTTTCAAGATTTATCATTTTAGTTAAAAATTCTTCTCTCAATCAATATTTAATTATTGAAAAAAAATCTATTATCTGAAGAATATTTTTTGGCGGAAAATAGACTATGTTATAGAAAATTCATCTTTTCAACTGCTTTTGATTAAAAATTAAAAATATTTATTGTTGAAATATCAACAATTCCTTTTTTTAAATTGATAGATATTTTTGGTTGAAAATTGAACTACTTGGCTAAATCTGAACTTCATTGTTAAAAGTTAATTTTCTTGGTTAAAGGTTCACAATTTTAGTTGAAAATGAATTTCTCTGGTTGGAAATTAATTTATTTCGGTTGAGGATTCAACTGTTTTGTTCGAAATTAAACTATTTTGTTGAGAAGTTACTCTTTTTGGACGAAAATTCGTCTTTTTTTTTATAGAAAAGTCGTCGTTTTGAATTAAAAGTTCATATATTTTCGTAAAAAAAATTCTTTGTTGAAAGTTTATCTTTCTTGGTTGAAAAATCATCAGTCTTCTAAAAAATTTGTGAATGTCAAAAAAACTTAAATTTCGTTAAGAATGCAGCTGTTTTTAGATGAAATTTAATATTTTTGGTTCAAAAATCCGAACACACTATTTCCCCCGATTCGAAAGAATTTTGGATTAGTTTAAGATCAATTTAGAAACAAACCTTTTTTTGCATAAAAATTATTATTGATCTCCTAAGATATTTTCATGCCTGAAAGGAAAATTGATAAGGGTCAGAGGAAATGGAAAATTGGTCAGGGAAAAGTCAGGGAATTTTGAAATTGGAATTCTGTAGCAACCCTGATTTAGTTGAAAACAGACTCAGAATTTTTGATCAGGGGGAATTCACTCGATTTTTCGCTTGAACGTCTCGATATTTCAATTCAATTTTTTATACAATAATAAAAAGAAATATAGTGACAAAATTAGAAATGTCAAAAATATGATTCTTGATAAAAAAAAATAAGTGCTCAAACAAACTCTCTATTGGTCAGAATTCATGCGTATACACTTAAGAAACATTAATAATTAAATAAATGTACAAGTTATATGTTCTAAATAACGTATATAAAAAATACTTCAATACAGTGCGCAGATGATGAAAACACTGATTTCTTAGATAAAATGCCTTATATTTCGTATCAGATCTCTAACTGTTAACAGGAAATATATTTAATTGTGCATTTTTGGCTTTTTTGCAGGAAATTAATCTTTTTTGTTGCAAATTCGTCTTTTTGTTTGAGGATTCGACTATTTTGTTAAAAATTCATTTCTTTTATTAAAAATAAATTTTTTAACTGAAAATTGAACTAGTCTACTCTTGGTTTGAAGATAATCTTTTTTAGTTGAAAATTCAGTTATTTTATTAAAAATTCATCTTCTTGGCAAATAATTCATATTTTTGTTTGAAAATTTACCTATTTGGTTAAAAATTCATCTTTACTCGTTAAAAATTAAATTTTTTTAAGTTTAACCTCTTAGATTAAAAATTGAACTATTTTGGTGAAAAATAGTTGTTTTTTTTGTTGTTAAAAATTCATTTATTTTGTTAAAAATTCGTCTTTTTGGTTGAGGATTCGACTATGCTGTTAAAAAATTATCTTTTTTGATTCAATTCAACTGGTTAAAAATTCGTTTCTATTGTTGAAAATTAATTTATAAACTGAAAATTAAACTATTCTATTTTAAGTTTAAAGATGATCTTTTTTAGTTAAAAATTTAACTATTTTATTAAACATTCATCTTTCTTGATTCTAAATTAACTTTTTGTTGAAAATTCATCTTTTTGGGTATAAAATTAATCCTCTTCGTAGAAAATTCATTTTTATAGGTTCAAAATGCAGCTATTTGTTTAAAAAATGTAAAGCTACTTTTTTGAATATTCGTCTCTCTTGTTTGAAAGTTTAACTATTTGATTGTTAAAGCAACTGCTTGGTTAAGCAATACTGTTTTTTATGAAAAATCATATTTTTGGGTAGAAAATTTTGGTAAAAACTTAATCTTTTTTGATTACAAAAATTCAGATAATTGTTAAAGAAATGTAAAGCTACTTTTTTTAAATATTCGTCTCTCTTGCTTGAAAGTTGAACTATTTGATTGTTAAAGCAACTGTTTGGATAAGTAATACTTTTTTTCATAAAAAATCATATTTTTGGGTAGAAAATTTTGGTAAAAACTTCATATTTTTTGGCTAAAAAATTCAGATATTTGTTAAAAAAATGTAAAGCTACTTTTTTGAATATTCGCCTCTCTTGCTTAAAAGTTTAACTATTTGATTTTTAAAGCAACTGTTTGGATAAGAAATACTTTTTTTCATGAAAAATCATATTTTTGGGTAGAAAATTTTGGTAAAAACTTAATCTTTTTTGATTAAAAAAATTCAGATATTTGTTAAAAAAATGTAAAG
>CAKNXH010002451.1:48128-68778 GCA_932178445.1 Andricus quercusramuli
TGAGTAATAGTAATCGTTAAAAAAAATCTATTTTGTTTAAAGATTTATTCGATATATTTGGTTAAAAATTGTATTTATTTTGTAGAAAATTCAACTGCTTTGTTGAACATTTGTCTTTTTGGATGGAAAATGCGTCCTTTTGGGTTCAAATTTATCTTTTTTACTTACATTTTTTAACATTTTGTCGAAAATTCAACAATTTTGTTAAAAGAACATCCTTTCTGGTCGAAAATTTGAACATGTGGTTGGAAATGAACTTTATTTTCTTAACTTTAACTTTTATGTTAAAAATTTAACTGTTTTGTAGGAAATTCATCTGCTTGCTTGAAAATTCAACTATTTGGTGGAAAATTAACTTTTTTGTTGAAAATCCATATTTTTTGTTAAAGAATTCAACTGCTTGGTTAAAAACTTACTCTTTTGTTAAAAAGTCATATTTTCGGGCTGAAAATTCAATTATTTTGTAGAAAATTCGTTTCTTTTGAGCTAAAAATGCAACTATTTTTGTTGAAAATTGAACTATTCGATTGAAAAGCTACAGGAGGGGGGTAGCCGCTGATTGGCTAGCGATTTTGCATGAGCGCGCCAATCAAATTCTGGTAGCGGGACCACACTCGGATTGGCGGAGATCGTGTCTCGAGCGAAATGTACCTTTGGATGCTTGCCTTCTGTTGCCTTCATCGCATCGTCCCCGTACTCAACCTGTCTCTTTTTATTGAATCTAATATTAAAATATGATTTCTAGCGCGTTTGTTGTGGCTCGAACAGCCACAAAAAGGAGAGTCTTAATTATTGATTTGAAATTGTAGGTACGCTGGCTGGCGACAAACTTCTTATTCTCCTGTCAGACATTCTCCGGAAATAAATTTGCAAAACTGTAGATATGCTAGATATTAATGCACAAATTCGGCGAGAATCCTTACTAATAAACACGTCTGCGCAGATGTGCTGCCGAAAACAGGAATCAGCCTTCAAGAACCCCCGAGTTTCCTGCTGGAGAAACTTAACTACAAATTTTCCAAAAATTGATAAATAAGTAAAATTATGATATAATTATTAATTAATTATTGAATTACAATTAACTGTTAAGTTAATCATTTAATCGTTAAGTAATCATTGTGTGAGCACAAATTAAAACAAAAGAGTGTACAGACTTTGGCTGAATTGTTAATTATATATTAAAACAATTTATTGAAATAATATCCATTAAAGGAAAAGATTTTAAATACCTATGTGAATTTTAAAGATTCTACTAAATTTAACTCGAGATTTTTCTGTATATTCTATGAATGTTAAAATGGGTTTAAATTGTTTGTATCGAAAAACGTGTATTATTTGGAGTGGTTCGGTAGATCAAGTAAATATTTTTTTACAAATAACCTGAGATCTGTCAGTTGAATATACATTCAGATTAAAATTCTCCAGTAAAAAAAAATAATATTCAAAAAATTATTCCCCAATTCGATTTTGAATTGAATCTTCCCATTTTTTCCAAATATACTGAAAAATGTACTTTATATGATCAATATTTTTTAAGTAAAAATATTGATTCTTTATATGAAAGAATTTAAGAAACTATATTACTACAAATACTACAGATAAAAATGAATTATTCACAATATTATATTATAGAACACAACTGAAATTTATTTTCAAGTATATATAATCAGTACAAATAAAAGATATTTGTATTAGAACAGTAAGTTTGGAAAAATCTGAGTATTGCTTTGCGTAAAATTATAATCAGTGAATTATAAGAGTATCAACATTGTAATTAACTTCGTACTTTATTAATCATCGTTTTAATCTTCACCATCATCAAAGTTGTCTATAAGGTCCTGTAGAACTAAAATTTAAAAAAAAGGTGCGTGAGGAATCTTTAAATTTGAAATATTTAAAATATTACTTTATATTGTTCACAACTTTGTCAGAATAATATTTTCAAATTATGTGAAATTAAAAAATACTAAGACCTAACTTATACATTTTCATTTTTTTAATTCATGAAATCTGAACTGAATGAATAGCATTTCAAAATAACACGGTGAGCCTCAAACAACTTCAACTTAAACTTCTTACCCAAAATCAGTTCTTTGCAGGATTTTTATTCTCTGATGTTGCCTGAATATTTCAGGTGAGAAATGAAAAAGCGATCGAGCCCTTTTTTTGAAAATTCATTTTTTTATTTTGTGATCCAGATAGAGGACCCAGTTTTTGTTTGGCGTAAAATTTCATCAAAACAATAAGACGATATTTCTACAAAACAGTTGAATTTTCAAGCAAACAATTACATTTTCAACCGAAAATATTTTCAACCAAAAAAATGTTCAAAAAAATGTTCAACCAAGAAGATTATTTTCTCCTAAAAAAGACGCATGTTCATGAAAAAACATTAATTTTTAACTAATTAGTTGATTTTTCAACCAAGGAGATTAATTTGATATAAAAGAGGACGAATTTTTAACAAATGGCATCAGTTTCCAACCAAATAGTTTAGTGTTGAAAAATAATTTTCAATAAAAAAACAAAATTTTTACAAAAAAGTTTAATTTTCTACAAAACAGATTAATTTTTTACAAACCCAACTAATTAAATTTTCACTTCAAAAAATCAATGTACAACAAGAACAAAATTTTTTTTTATGAAAGTATTAGTACAATTTTCAACCAAGGAGATGAAATTTCCACTAAAATCATAAATCTTCAACAACAAAAATTAATTTTTAAGAAAGCAGTTCAACACTTGATTATTAAGTTCTTTATTATTCAGTTTAAAAGCAGTTCAGAGTTGAATTTTCGACCTAAAAAGAATTATTTTTAACAAAAACTACTGTAATATTTGATATTTCAAAAAAAAATGTATTTTAAATTAAACCCAGTTGAATTGGACTAACAAAGGTGAATTTTTAAACAAATATATTGGATCCTCAACTAAGGTAGAATAAATTTCAACCAAACAGTAACATTTCTATTTAAAAAATTTATTTTCTACCACAAAAGACGAATTATCAACATAATTCACGAATTTTCAAACAAATAGTTAAATTTTTCGAATCAAGAGGATTATTTTTATACCAATAAATACTAATTTATTGAAAATACATGCATTTTCAAACAAATAGTTGAATTTTCAACTAAAAAAGATAAATTTTCAACCCAAAAATATGAATTTTTAACATAAAAAGTAATTTTTAATCACGCAGTTGCATTTTTAACTAGAAAAAAGATGTAATTTCTACAAAAAGAATTTAATTTTCAAACCGAAAGGACGAATATTCAACAAAAACAAATTATTTGGTCACGACAAATTTTCAACTAAAAAGTATATGACTTTTCAACAAAATAGCTGAATAGGCAAAAAGGGGTACGACTCTTAAATTTTACGTTAGAAAACCGAAAATTTTGCTTAGAAAATAATAGCTGACAAACAGCCGTTTGAAACGATTATTTATATTTATATTAAATTAGAATTTTTAATTTGTTTTTAGTGATTTGCAGACATAAAAATATCTTACGTGAGAATGAGTTTTGACCATGCCCTTCCCCAAGTAAGACAATATAGAGCAATTATTTACCCCCCCCCCCCTCTCAAATAAAAAAGAATTTACGTAATTTGTGGGGATTCGGGACTTTCCAAGGTCCAAAATACGTCTACAAGGATGAGATTTTTAATGTAATATTTTTAACACATAATCTAAAGGCAATTATTATTTATTATTATTGTATTATTATACATTCCTCTATTAAGGCCATGTGACGAGTGGGTCACGTGACAGGATTCCTACCTTACCGACACTTTTTTTATTTGTAAACTTATGTTCACACGAATAGCCACATCGAGTTGAAAATTTGGGATAATAAATAACAAGCACTAAGCAATGCGGGTCTGGTCCTAAATTTTAATAATTATAAAAAAAGCAAAAACAATTATTTACAAAAAAACTTTTTTCATAATTATAAAAATTTAGGATCTGTGAATGAGACACTAATACGAAGAGACATAAGAAGCCATAGAAATACAAGAGCCTGCATGAAAAAATGCATGGACGTGAATGAAGCTAGAGTAGTATGCCAGGACAGAAATGTGTGGCGACAAATAGTTTATAAACAGAGTGACAATAGAGTGAATGATGCCTGAAACAAAGACCTTGGATTCTAATGGGCCCAAGTGGGGAACCATACATAATAATTTTGTGAGGCTCCTCACTTGGGGTGATCGCTAGAGAGATTGATCAGCAACCTGGGTCGGAGCAGTGTTGCGGAGTGAACGTGTCATTTATATAAATAACACGAGAACTCCAGATCAATCTAAAACATCTATACATAACACCTACATACCCATCCACCCTATACCCATATACCGATCAACCTCATACCTATATACCTATTTCACTACCTTCCAACCGAACAAGTCACGCCTACCCCGGAAGGGAAAAGGCTTAATGGTATAATAGGACCAGAGCCGCATTTCTTAGTGCTTCTTATTTATTATCCCAAATTTTCAACTCGATGTAGCTATTCGTGTGATCATAAGTTTACAAATAAAAAAAGTGTCGGTAAGGTAGGAATCCGGTCACGTGACCCACTCGTCACATGGCCTTAAGTAACGAGACAAAATGTGGCCGCTCTCAGGCGCAAAAAAACTATTTTCAATCAAAAAAAAAGAAAATTTAACGGAAAAAGCTCTCTGTACAAACCGGTATGATTCCCTTGAGATTAGATGGTAAAAATATTACATTAAACAATTCATTCTTGCAAACTTATTTTGGATATTGCGAAACCCCGACTCGTTTGAAGCACCTTAAGGGTTTCGTAGGAACGGGTACGGTTAAGATTTTTCCGTTTTTTTTGTGTGGAAAGTTTCCAATCCCGTATGTGGGTTTTTAGTTACAATAGTGAATAGTTTTTTAATGTTGACCCTACGAGTTTATAAAGAAATTTTTTCACTTTTCCAGAAAATGTTTGATCCTGTATGCTGGTTTTGAGCCAAATTAAAATCAATTTTGAACATTTTTGGCTCCAAAGGCGTCAATTTTTCTTGTTTTTTCATGACAACGCTATAATGAGCATTTTTCTCAGGATTTTCAGTATTTTTTCTCGAATTAGACACACAAAACACACTAGGGTTTCCTGCGACAATTTGAAGTTCAGACCCTTAAGAGTACGTTTTTTTAACTTTCTAATTTTTAAAATGAATTTCTTTTAATTAATTCAAATTAAAAACAGTTTCAAATTAATAGCGATCTAAATTTAATTATTTTGAATCCAAACATTCATCAAACCTTTCAAAATTGTACAATTTTAAAATAAAATCCTTTACAGATAAAGAATTAAGAATACATGCATTCCAAACTATGTTTTTAAAACGGGTTTGAAGTTGAATCGTAAAAAATTGTAGAATATAATATTTTCACAATTTCAATTTTGAATCGTGTACAAAAACAGGTTATTAATTAAAAATTTTAATTATAAGGTTTCAGAATTTAATAAATTCATACTTGAAGCTTTAAAAGTCAACAACTTGCAAATAAGAAACATTTCTAACGAAAAATTAATAAACATTAAAAAAAATTAACCGATTTTGTATCCAAAGCACTTCTAATTTATTGTAGAATATCGAATCGAATTTAGGGCTTTCAAAACCCAAAAATAAAAGGATGAGACACTTTTAAAAATTTTATGAAATAAATTTAACTTGGACGCCTGCAAATTGCAAAATTGTAAATTTAATCCGTCAAAATTGCATAATTTCGATAAAGTACTTTCAATGCTTTTAAAATGTTTTTTGACTTGAAAAATTACTTTTTTTTCAATTTCTTAATGTCATGAAAATTGTAAAGTCAATACCTTTCAACTTAAAAAATAATTAAAGAGACCTTATAATCGATGCAAATGACCAGACAATATAATCTGATAAAAAGACATTCTTATTTCTCACTTATAAATTACACTTGAGTGACAAATGGTTTGAAACTGGGACGTCGATTCTTGTCTAAATATTTCTTAGAACTTTTTACACTATTTTAAATACACAGATAGAAAAATCAATGATTTAATTCTCGAATTGATTAGTTTCTGAAAAAATTGTTAACAATTCTTGATTTAAAAATTCTGCTATAAAAAAATCACCCTTCAATAAAAAAGTGTGTCATTCAGATAAAAAAAGGACAAGATTTGAAACCGTGCCCATAGTTTCGAGTATGAGTTTGATCATTGCGACTCAGTTTTGAAATTGCTTTCAACAATAATTTTTTTTAACTTTTGGTTTCGATACATATAAATAGCTCATAATTCATTAATTAATTATCTATTATAAACAATACATTGACTTCCGTATGCTCTTACGAGATAATTTATAGTCGAATTTCTGACTTTAACCCTTTCCCTTTAATTATTTTATAAGTGGCCTTCATCAAAATTTGCCTATGAAATATATATAAAATTATTTTTCACTTGCGAAGCTCTAGCCACTGGTGAAAATTTTTAATGAGCCATTAAGGGACCGTTCAAAAACCACGTCACACTATTTTGAAATCATCAAAATAAAACCCTTGAACCCCAAGGGAGCAGCACAAATACAAACACCCACACCCTTTCAAGTCAATTTTTTTCCCCGATTTCATTATGAAGAAACAAACTTTGTAGCCCAAAATACTCTCAATCAGGAGCCATAGGATGATTTTTCACAAAAATAGGAGAATAATAGGGGAATACATTTTTTAAATATAATTAATATACAGGTATCATATTGAATTCAGTTTAAAACGCTAGATTTTCAAGTCGAACGTATTGCATTTTAACAAAACAGTTGAATTTTACACAAACAAATTAATTTTAAATCAAAAGATTGCATTAACAACCAAATAGTTGAATTTTAAACCTAAAAAGACGAATTTGCAATGAAACTGATGAATTTTAAAAACAGTTGCATTTTTAACCAAATAGTCTAATCTTCAAGCCAAAAAATTTTCAGACCGAAAAGACGAATTTTTAACAAAGAAGCTCAATTTTTTTAACAAAAAAGATGACTTTTTAGCAAAACAGTTAAATTTTTAACCAAATACTTGAACTTTCAACCATAAAAAAATTAATTATCAACTAAATAGTTAATTTTTCAACCTACAAAGATGACTTTCAACCGAATGGTCAGATTTTTAAACAAATTCAACCAAAAAAGAAGAATTTTCAACAAAATAGTTGAATCTCTAACCAAAATTTATTTATATTATATTAAAGTTTATTAATAAATTTTTTAACCAAAAAGACGAATTTTCAACAAATTTTTAATCAAAAAGTTTATTCTTAACCAAATAGTTGAATTGTTTAAAAAAAAAAGAAAAATTTTCTACCACATTGTTGAATTTCCAAGCCAAAAGCGAAATTTTTTTCAAAATAGTTGAATTTCTAACCGAAAAGTATAAATTTTTAACAAAAAGGTGGAATTTTCAACCAAAACGGGTGACTTTTTTAAAAGAATTGTTAAATTTTTAATAAAAACTCAATTCTTAACCGCATAGGTAAATTTTCATCCAAATAGTGGAATTTTCTATGAAAATCATAGTATTTTCCACCCAAAAAGGCGAATTTGCAACCAAATAGCTCATTTCCAATCAAATAGTTGAGCTTTAAACTAAAAGCGATCAATTTTTAACCAAAAATAGAATAGTTGAATTCGGAGCCCAAGAACATGATTCAAAATGTTTAAAAAACGAATTTTCAACAAAATAGTTCAATTTTCAAGCAGAGATGGACCTTCAACCAATAAAATGAACTTTAACAAAATAATTCAACTTTCAACTAATTTTAAATTAATAAGATTAATTTTTTACTAAAAACGACGAATTTATAATAAAATACATACGTTTTCAACAAAAATATAATCATTAAATTTTCTTTAAAAAAAATTCATTTTCAACAAAAAAAAAATCCATTTTTTAACAAATAGTTAAATTCTTAATGAAATAGATTAATTTTCTACCAAATTGTTGAATTTTAAAACCAAAAGAGGAATTTTCTACAAACCAGTAGAATTTTCCATTTCAATCCGGGAATATACATTTTCAGCCAAAAAGTTTATTTTTAAGCAAATAATTAAATTGTCAACAAAAACTTAATTTTTAACCAAATAGTTCAATTGTCGTCCAAATAGTTGAATTTTGAAGCTAAAAAGATGAGTTCTCTACTAAACAGTTGAATTTTCAATTTCAACCCTAAAATATGAACTTTTAACCAAAAACTTTATCTTTAAACAAATAATTATATTGTGAATTTGAAAGGTGAATTTTCTGCAAGCTTGTTGACTTTTTTAGCCAAAAGATGAATTTTCTACAAAACAGATGAATTTTTAACCGAATAGTTCAATTTGCAAGCTAAAAAGGAGAATTTCCTACAAAAATAATAGAATTTTCAACCCAAAAAGAAACGAATTTTCAACAAAACAGTTAATTTTTAGTTGAAGAATATAATTTTCAATTTTTTAAAATTTCAACAAGATAGTTCAATTTTCAAATAAAATCTTTAAAAGAATTTAATTATCTTCAAATTTAATTATCGTTAAATCTTTTAAAATCTTTTATATCTCTTAAAGTCTTTTTTCTTTCTAAGAAAATCTTTAACCAATAAAATGAATCTTTCACAAAGTAGTTCAATTTTCAACCAATTAACCAAAAAAAAAAACGAATTTCCCACGAAACGTTAATTTTTAACCAATTAGTAAAATTTTCAATAAGGATTAACTTTTTACCAAAAATGACAAATTTAACATAAAATACTTACATTGTCGATCAAAAATATAATAGTTAAATATTCAGTTAAAAAATTAATTTCCATCAACAAAAAATTCGAACTTTCAACAAAACAGTTCAATCTTCAAGAAAATAGTAGAATTTTCAACCAAAAGAAACGAATTCTGAATAAAAAATGTAATAGTAAACTGTTCAACCAAAAAGAGTGAACTTTTAATAAAAAAAAAAGATGGATTTTCTTATTCGGTTCTATTCAAGAAAAGGGGCGAACTGTCTTGAAAAAAGGCCAAGGAAAAGAGGAATTTTTTTTAATAAGAGTTAAAAAGGGGAATAGGGAACTCTGTATTTAGATGCTTTACTTGCAAAATAAAATTACTAATTTTCATTTTGTCAATCATTTCAAAAAATTGTTATTCACATTCATATTTTCTATGATATGACACATTTTGTATCCCCCCCCCCACATCCCGTAGCAGTGCAACAAAGTTTTTGAACGGTCCCTAACCAGTTTATCACTATTTCTAAGTATGATATTTTCGAGGCAGGATTCTTCATTTGTGCAAAAAGTGGTATTCCAAAATATCTTCCTCGTCTGAAAAAGAAAGAAAAAATTTCGTTAAATTTTAATCTTCAATTTAGTTCTTCAAACGAAATGATTTTTTCTCTCATTATTAGTCCTTTAAAATTATTTGAAAGGTTCTGCAATAGTTTTGGGAATTATTAAAGCAGAGAAAGTTGGAAATTATTATTTTTTAAATATATTTTCGTTTTTTTTAAAACTTACTGTTATCCAGGTCACTGGTTTGTGTGTGACTTTCTTCCTGCGTGCGACGCCCTGTTTCACCCACCAGTGCAGCAAGGCACAAAAATTAGCTTATTACATCCTTTTCAATCTACGATTGCGTGCCCAAAAGAATTTTTAAACGAGCCAAATAAATTCTTTTGCATGTCAAAGAGAAAACTTCATCTTAAAATTAAATAGATTTTTTTATGTAATTTAAACGCGGAAACAGAAAAATAATGGTCATTTCATTTAAAGGGTGGCCGTTTTAATGAAAAAAAATCCCGGTCATTTCCCGATTTTTTAAACTTACCAGGGTCATTTAAATTTAAAAATTCTAACTTTTATAGGCTGAATTTTCTTCACTTCATGTAGGGGAAACCTGCCTGAAGTGGATAATTCAACCTACAGTGGATAATCATTAATTGAAAATCGCAAATAATTAATATTAATTTTTATTTATTAACACGCAACGTGTCTTAACTATTGATTAAATTAAATTAATTTTGTGCATACATTAATATTTTTAATTGATGATTATCCACTGTAGGTTGTATTATCCAGTGTAGGGAGGTTTCCCCTAATCAAAACTGAACTTCAAATTAAAACACTCGAAGTGGAACTCTTTTGAATTTCAAAGTTTTAAAATTGAAACTTAATTTTTTTAAATTCAAACCCTCAATAATTTACACGCATAAAATAGAAGCTTTTAACACTTTCCAATTTAACAATTTAAAATTGAACGGCTAATTTTTTTATAATGAACACTTTTTAAATAAGAAGTTAATTTATTTTATTTTCAAGTCCTTTCGAAATAATAATTGTTCAATTTTTATTTATACATCGAAATCAAGAAATTCAACACTTCCACTTACAAATTAAAGATGGAACAATTAAAATTGTAACGTTCAAAATTTAAATTACCACTATGAAATTTTAATTATTCAAGGCTATTGCAAACTATTCAAATTCAAATAGTACAGTTTTTAATATTTGAATCATAATTTCTTATTTTAAATAAATAGTCAAATATTTTTAAAAAATTAAATTTTTTAATTGAAACATTTAATTTTTTAATTCAAAAAATTCAAATTGAATAAGTTAAAAATGGAATATTTAGACTTAAACAATATATGAATAGGATTTGAAGCCTAATAAAATTATTATTCTATTAATTTGAAATTATTCAAGAATGGAAAATAGCTTATAAATTTTCGACCGAAGGTTTACAATTTTGAACCAATTCAGACATTTCTTGTAAAATCAATTATTGTTTTATTTTACATACGGGAACTACAGTTAAAATTAAAAAATCATTAATTAATTTATACTTACAGTTGTTCAACTTGAAACGTTTTTTTATCAAAAATTTTAAATTTCAACTTCTTTTAATTTTTAATTGTTCAACAAATAGATGATCAGAGTTGATATTTTTTAAATCTCATAAATTCCTTATTGGGCGGTTAACTATATGACTATTCATTTTGCCAATGGTGACAGGTTTACGAAAAAATTTACTTTTTTCGATTTTTTTTCTCATACATAGATTGAACTGTTTATTAAATTCTCATGTAAAAATAACATTTCAACAGTTTCAACTTGAAGAAAATTGAAAATCGAATTTTTCAATTGTTAAAATTCAACTGTTGAACATTCAAGAAAAATCGAATTCTGTATATTAAAAACAAGTACGAAAAATGTTATATTTACATAATTTTATATTAGAATTTAATAAATGAATATTTCAATCCATAACATGTTTTAAGTCGATTTTTTCGTAAATGGGTTGCCATTAGAAAATAATGTATTGTTAAATTAACAGTCATCCAATGGACTCTCAGTAGGAAATTTACGAGATTTAAAAAAAAAATCACATCTCAAAACAGCATTTTACAATTTTTTAAATCGAAAATGTACGGTTGAAAAAGAAGACCCACAATGGAAAATTTTGGAAGCAAAAGATTTTAGAATGACGCATTGTAAACTGAATGCTTTTATAATTAAAAAGATAACAAATTAACTTAATATTACAAAAAAAGTTTAAATCAAACTTATTTTAAATTGCATTATAATATTATGTGACTGCATAAATTTTTCTTCCTAAAATTTGTAAAATTCCCGATCATTTTTAGGTCCAACGGCCACCCTAAATTAACAATGACATTTTGTATAATTAAGGTAGATGTGCCAAAAATCAGGTCTCTTGAAAAAAAGTTTTCTATGCTTCTTACTAATTACGGCTTATTAATAATCTTCAAATATAGTTATTTGTTTAAAAAATGTTTACTTCAAAAAAACTCTTCAAACTGTTTCAGCTACATAAAAATTTACTTTCAAAATTAGAAACAGGAGAATATTTTCCCTGAAAAAAAAAACAATGTTCATTAAAAATCAAACATTTTTCAAAAATTGGTAAGAATCGATAGTGTGAAAAATTTCGATTGCAAAAAAGATTGTTGAAATAATTTTTTTTAGGTTTTAAAATTGTTTCATTTAAATTAATGTTTTGTATTTAAAATATCATCATCAGTAATATTATGTTGATTCTTAAAATAATTTAAAAAAACTTTTTTTTTCTAGATCTTACTTTTGGCACAACTATGTATCTTAAAAAGTTTAGAGTTAAAATTACTTCAAGGAGACATCTGCAAACATTACATTTTTTTGTATAATTCTTCCAATATTTCGACTTTTTAACAGATCTAGGGTAAGAGCACTAGTGGTTGGCACTGCGCCAGTTATTGGCACCCTCTCTCATTTTTGTTAAATTTTAAGAAAATGCAAACATTTATCGTATTTTGATGGTATTATTTGTATTCTACCATTATTTCTGCGTGTACCGACATATATAATTCATACAAAATAATGTCAAATTTAGTTATAAAATAATGAATTCACTTCAGTTCTTAGGGTGCCAAGAATTTATCCGGTTTTCTAAAGAAAATGTTTAGCTGACAACATTTTTTAATTTTGTTCAAACAACGTTGTGAACAAGTAAATCTGTTCCAATTTTTGTGAATATTGAAAAGAAATACTTGCAATATAATCAAAATAAGGAATGAACCTCGGCAATAATTTATTTATTAATTTTAGGGGGGGTGCCAATGGAAATTAATATTAAAAGTATGGTCTCTAGTCGTTGGCACTCCAGTGCCAATGACCAGACCATGCAATTCGGGAATGATTTCATTCATTGGCACCCCTGCCTCGCCGGAAAAAAGTGTGGTTATGTAATCTCAAGACCTTGTGTTGACATGAGCCATTTCACGTATTTCTGATAAAATGAAGTGTTAAAAGTGCCGGAACAACAAAAGTCTTTACTAGGTAGACGAAAAAGTAGCTAACAATTATAATAAATGAAGCTGTCATTTTAATACCGGGATACCGGTAATCGTAACCTCCAAAGTTTTGTTCATTTAATTTATTATTCTTTTCAGACCTCGAGGTATAGGTAAATATTGGTTTTATTTAAATTATGAATAGAATTTTATTATCTTTATACATATTGTGTTTAATAATATTGTCGTACAATGTTTTAAATGTTACGCAGGAATTCATGTTATTATAAATAGCCAAAGTTTTTATTTAATCGGTGGGTGACTTGTTTTAACTATATTTATGTATCCATGTTTGAATTTGTTTCTTAATTTTTCTAGTTTGAAGTAGAAAATGAGAAAATTAGTAACATTTATGGTTTTTATTTTATTTATTGCCATATGTTTGCCCGTCAGAGAGTATCTCTGAGGAAAGAAAAACATAAGCCGAAGAATAGATATGTGAAATGGCTAGGCTTTATAGCTGCTGTCAAAGAAGTTGGCTTGTCCAAAAACAAAATTGATAAAATACTAAATTTATAATTTTTAATAGAAAATTTATTTCATATTTTCAGATGCACAATTTGTTTTTATCAATGTTTTAATGCAATTACAGAAGTTTGAGGAGGTTATGTGAGTGTAGTGCCAATCACTGGTGACGAGGGGTGCCAATAACTGGGGTTAGCAGTGCCAAGCACTAACATTTTGGGACTACATGCTTATTTTTAATAATTTTTCAAGTTTTTTTCAACTTTGAATAATAATTCAACATTCCAGTGTATTCTGTATAAAATTTTGAGTGCCGGTATAATTATCACTATTTCAGAATTCAATATTTTATGTGTTTATTTATTTCCTAAAGTCTAAATTTCCTCTTAAGGTGCCAATAACTGGTGCTCTTACCCTATTATTTATTATTTTTATTTATCTATTTAAAATATAATCTTTTTAGCGACATTTGAGATTCCTTCATTTTTCCTTCATGTAAAACCCTCCGACTTTGACTTTAAGAATGAAAAGAACAATCTCAAGAAAAAAATTCCTGTTTTTTTTTCTTTCTGAGAAATTTTATATTTGAAGTCAAATTAGTAAAATTCTAAATTTTCAAATTTAATAATTTCAAACTCAAACATTCAGGATTATCGTTTGCAATCTTTTAATATCCCTTGGAACTTTTCAAAGCTCTTTCAAAATTCCTTGGAATTCTTTAAAAAACAATAAAATATTTTAAATCCTCTGAAAACTTTCGAAATTTTTGTCAACTCTTGAAAAGTCCTTGGAATTTTAAAAAATACCCTAACATCTTCAAATGCTTTTAAATCCCTTCAGGTTATTGTTTTAAACGATAAGGTTTAAATAGTTTAATTTAAAATATGTTATGCCTGTGTAATTTATATTTATAATAGTCAAATTACATTATAAATTATTTAAATTATTAATTTTAGAATAAAACTTTTTTTCTTTTGCGAATCTTCCAGACTAAATTATTATAATTTTTTTTACTTCCTAACTTACAATGTAAGTTGAAACCCAAACAAATCAGAATGCTATAACAATTCGAATTATTTGACTCTGAACGTTTTGAATTTAAAATGATTTAAATTTACACTTTGAATTTTGAAATTATTCAATTAAGAAAATTTCCAATTAAAATTTTTACATTTTGAAAGTTCCAAGTTCAGTCTTTAATTTTCAACGGTAATTGTACAATTTTTATCGATTTAAACCTAAAATTATCCAGTTTGAAATATTTAAATTTGTCTGTTGAGACGTTTTCAATTATTTAAAATTATTGAACTATTAAGGCTTTCCATTTAAAGTGAAATAGAGAAATCTGGAGGAATTGGTTGAAAAATATTCTGCTTTGAATTATTTCTTAAAATTAATTAAAAATTCCTTGAAATATTTTTAAATACCCAAAAATATTTAAAATCCTTTAAAATATTTTGAAATACCTTGCAATTTGTTAAAAAAAAATGCATTGGAATTTTTAAAAATACCCTAAAAAAATCCAGTACTTTCCCATCTTTTTAAATCCCTCAAAACTTTTCAACGGTCTTTAAAATTCCTTGGAAGTTAAAAAATACACTAAAATTTTTTAAATCCTTTGGAATGCCTTAAAATTATTGATATGTGTTGACAATTTTTTCGAATCTTTTAAAATTCCCTAAATTACTTTAAATCCTCTCAAATCTTTCAAATCCATTGGAATCCCTTCGAATTTTTGAAATCTATTACAAATTCCTTGGAATATTTTAAAATAGCCTAAAATATTGCAAATTATTAATTTGCTCTTGAAAATTCTTTGGAATTTTTAAAAATACCAGAAAAATTTTCCAATCTTTTGCAATATTTTTAATTCTCTTGAAACTTTTAAAAGCTCTATAAAATTCCTTGGAAATTTTAAAAATACCATAAAATTTTTCAATCCTTTGGACTTATTTTTTTTTTATTCAACATATATGTATTTTTTATATAATTTTATAATATTATTTTAAATTCGTCAAATCTATTCAAATTGCTTGAAATCTTTAAAAATACCCAAAAATATTTCAAATGTTTTGAAATCTTTCGAAATCCTTTAAAAGTTTTTAAAGCTCTTAAAAATTTCTAGGAAATTTTAAAAATACGCTAAAATATTGCAAATCCTTTGAAATATAATGAAAATTCTTTGGAATTTTATTAAATACCCGAACCATTTCCAATCTTATGCAATCTTTTTAAATCCCCAGACACTTTTAAGAGCTCTTAAAAATTCCGTGGAAATTAAAAAAATATCCTAAAATTTTTTAATATTTTGGAATGCCCTTAAATTATTGAAATCTATTAAAAATTCCTTGAAATCCTTTAAAACACCCTAAAATCTTTAAAATCCTTTGAAATTCCTTCAAATTAATGTTTTAAATTGTTAAGTTTAAAATAGTCCAATTTAAAATTGGTTAATCCTGTGTAATTTATATTTATAATAGTTCAATTATATTATAAATTATTGAAACTATTTTATTTCTAACTTACAATTTGAATTAAAAACTAAACAAATCAGAATGCCACGATTTAAAAAAATCAATTTTTGAACGTTTTAAATTTTGAAATTATTCAATTAAGAAAGTTTTCAGTTCAAAATTTTTCTATTTTGAAGTTTTCAAGTTCAGTATTTAATCTGAATTGGAAATTGTACATACAATTTTCATCGAATTAAATCTGATTGAATCTTAATCTTTTCGGCTTTGAATTTTATTTATAATCATAATATATACAACAGTTGTACTAATACAATCACTTTTTTAATGATGGGTTTTAATTTCAAATTGTTTATTTTAAGAATTTTTAATAAAAAATCTTAATTTTGAACCCGTCAATTAAAATAATTAATTTTACATTTGGAAATATAGAATTCTTTACAATTATTGGAAATTGGTAAAGTTTAATAACTAATATATAAAAAATTCGTGTTTGCTGTAGATTGTCTCTTTAACTCTAAACATAATACAAATTGTGTAGAATATTTCACAACAGCACTGATATTCGATACAACAAAATATAATTCTATCGCCAATTGAGCGATTTTTCATAAATAATTCTTTAAATTTCTTCACAGAAAATTAAGCCTCGCAGCATAAATTTTAATATGAATATAACAACGAATGTTTCTGACGCAAAAGTATCATGCAAACTTTGACTGAATTTTAAGAACATTTAATAGCTATCAATGATTATGAAGCCTGCACTGAAATTATTTAAATATTTAATTATATTATTGTAAAATATTTTCTGGCTAAATAATCATTGATAATTTGTGAATTGTGCTGTACAAATCATGCAGGTGAAGGCGTGCTCGTGAAACTGAGTCACTTTAATCTTAGAAACGAATACACAATGTGTGTATTTTAAAAATTCGTGTATTCAAATACCTCAGTACAGTGTATAATGTGCACATTGCGAATCATATAAGTTATTTTCTGTACATGCAAGTAATTCACGAAGCGAATTGTCAGTCTTGAAGCATAAATTATTATTTTTTCCCCTGCCATAAAAATTACTGACCTCTTCTGCATCAAAAGATTTTACATTTTACAAAGAGATTTTCAAAACTAATTCAAGGTGTCTACTCAAATCCTAGAAAAAAATCCCTGACAACAAATTTTGTGTTAAAAAATTTTATTTACAACAAAAAATTAAACCGAATTTCAACAAAATAGTTCAATTTTCAACCAAAGTGACGAATGTTCAACCAGAATGATGAATCTTGAATTGGAATAGTTGAATTTTCACCAAAAAGATACATTTTCAACAAAATACAATAATTTTCAGAATTAAAAAGAAAAATTTTGGACCAAAAATTAAATAGGTAAATTTACAACTGAAAAAAATTGATTTCCAACTAAAATGATGGAATATTTCAATGGATTCATTTAATTTTTAATTTTAAAAATTAAGTTTTCAACCAAAAAATGATGAACGAATTTTCAACAAAATAGTTACATTTTCAACCAGAGATAATTTTTCACTTGAAATTATGAATCTATCGAAAATGAAAAATTTCCAACGGGATTAGTTCAATTTTTATCCAAAAAGATTTATTTGCAACCAAAATGATTAATATTGAAAAGTAAATTTTGATTTAAAAAAAATTAATTTTCAACTAAAGAGATTAATTTTTTACTAAAATGATCGAATATTTCACTGGATTTGTTAAATTTTCAGTTTAAACAAAATTTAACCAAAAAAAAAAGAATTTTCAACCCAAAAAAATTTATATTTTTCATTGAAATAGTTTAATTTTAAGTAAAAAAAAAATTAACCAAAGAAAAACGAATTTTTCGCAACATTTTTTAATTTTTGATTTAAATACTGAAAAGTTTTTATTTTCAATCAAGAAAGAAACGAAATTTCAGTCAAATTATTGGATTCTCAAGCAAAAAGATGACTTTTCTAGAAAGGACTTCATACATCCAGCAAAAAATAGGAATTTTCAACCCGACCAAAAATGTAACAAAAAAATTACCTTACAACTACTTAAATGAATTTTCAATTAAGACGATTAATTTTCTACCAAAAGGGACAAATTTTCAAATAAATACATGCATTTTCAACCAAATATTAAAACTTTTAAGCAAAATATAAGGCTACTTTTACAAATGAAAAGAAACATTTGTTATATAATTTTATGTTACAATTTCAAATAAATTTAAGCACGGTCTCGAGAAATTTCTCTGACTCTAACAAAAAAATCCCCGACACTTCCAGGTTTTTCGAGGTATATAAAAATTTCCTGACAATTCTAGGTTTTCTAAGCCAGTAGACACCCGGTAATTCTTTCAAGTCCAGGAAGAAATCCCAGGAAGAAATAATTAAAGATTTTTTAAATTGTCAAACAAAATCTAAAATGTTAATTTCTAAAATAATATCATTTCTTTTGCAGTATATAAAAATGCCAAAATTTTCTCTCGATGCAGAACAAGTCTTTACTGAAAAAAATGGAGAGCATGAAACATTAAAAATTCTCTAATTTATTCTCGAATATTGCCATTTCTATTAGAAACTTTTTGCATTGTGGAATGCATTTGACACTCAAACGGATTGCTAACAATGAAAATATCTGTAAAACATCAAAGTTTAATATATCTAGGGAAGAAAAACGAAACCAAAGGCAAAACTCAGGGAAAAACAAAAACACCCGATAGTCATGACTAACAAGGGGAGTGCCACATCGTACTTTTTTTTATTTATAATTTTTTTAAATAAATGTTTAATTATGAAAAGTGAACTTCAAAGTAGCCGAGTAGCTTAGGCGGTAATGCGTCGAGTTCGTAAGGCTGCGGGCTCAATTCTCGTTGCCTACAAATTTTTCCAATTTGTTTGTTGCATTTTATTTATTAAAATATGTCAATATTGAATTCCAATTTTTTTCACCGAAAAATGATTCAAATGCACAAAAACAAAATTTGGAAAAAAGTGTAGGCAGCGAGAATCGAGCCTGAAACCTTCCGGCTACAAACTCAACGCTACAAACATGAGCTACTCGATCAGTTGAAAGATATATTTTTCTCGTCCATAAGGGTTTATTTATTTAGAAAAATTATGAAATAAACAAAAAAGACACTACCCGGTACTCCTCTTGTAAATCATTGGTAAAGAATTAAAAATATTTAAAAACAAAAATGTGTTTCCATGTCCTTTCACCCTTAGCCCGTTATCTTCCGATGCGAATGCAGCCTAACGGATTATTAAAAATTGCATTCCGCTCTAATTTATTCTAGTCGCCTTCGCACAATTTTTTTGTGCAATTTCTCTTCCACTTATTTTAAAGCGCCATATGTATAACTTTAATAAATAGTAAACGTGATAGTATACATATTTAGTCAGACCACTTTATTATTATTATAGTAAACCCTGATCCAGAAAAGTCCATTGGACCAATAAAAATAGACTTCTTATCATCCAAATATGCGAAGCAGTATTTTGCTTTGTGCTCGAGTGACTGTATTCTACATTACAGTTTACAGTACAAATCTAGTCGTTAGAATCGCATTGTTTCTATAAAGTTTCACGCACAACAGTATTAAAACGCACAAAAAAAACATTGATTTTTAGATCTGTAAAGTGAAAATAAAAAATAATTGTACAACACAATCACAGCTTGGTAAAAATGAAGTTTAAAAACATAAAAATAAAGTTAATCTGGCAAAAATGGTCATTTAGATGATTTTTCGTATTTCCAGAATCCAGGGCTCGGATCGAGTAGAAGGCTTAAAAAAAACACACAAAAACTCACGTCAAATTATTAAAAATAATTTTAAAAATCTTTATAAAAATTTGTTGCATAATCAAAATAAATTTGAAAGTTGAATCAATTTTTCAAGAATAGTCATTCAGTTTAAAGGATTTAAAAGCAGGGTTGAAAATATTTCGTTCTGAATTGTTAACTCGTCAACTTGGATTATTTTCAAATGAGAGACTTTTATAATTTACATTTTGAATTTTTGAATATTTCAATATGAAAGTATTCATTTTTTAATATTTCCGACTTCACAACCTAAAATACCATCGAAACTCGGGAAATACGGTAGGTTTTCACGAAAATAGGGGAATAAATTCTTTTAAATAAAATTAATACAGATGTAAGATTGAATTCGATATGAAGCGTTTTAAATGATTAAGATTTCAACTTGAAATATATTTCATTTTCAACAGAGTAGTTAAACTTTCAACTAAAAGAGACGAATTGTCAGCCCAAAAGGCGAATTTTTAATCAAAGAGTTAAGTTTTCAAGTTGAAAAATAGAATGGTTGAACCGAAAAAAAAACATCATTTTCAAACAAATAATTGAAAAACTTTAAGGTAAATAGTTGAATTTTCAATTTAAAAAAATGGTTTCATACAAAGTTGCATTGTCAAACTGAAAAGCTGAATTTTCTAAAAAAATATCATTTTCAGAAACAAAAGATGAATTGTCAACCAAACCGTTAAATTAAAAAACAAAAATTAATTTCCAAGCAAAAAGATAAATTTTCAATCCAATATCAATCAATAAAATTTCAGTCTGAAAAGTTGAATTTTTAACCAGACGGACATTCAATCAAAAAGACGATTTTTTAAAAAAGGCAGTTAAATTTTCAACAAAAATGTTACTTTCTAACTAAAAAGATGAATTTTTAACAAAAAAATATGATTTTTGTATCATAAAAGAGGAATTTTCAATCGAAAAGTTTACATTTTCTATCCAAACAGGTGAATGTTCAAATGTTTTGAATTTCAATTTTAAAAGTTTCATCGTAATTAAAATTGAATATAAGTATAGCAAAATTCTGA